>JAHWXV010183582.1:0-13866 GCA_024586415.1 Phrixothrix hirtus
AAAGTGTAAAGAAAATTAAGGGTAATTTATATCCTTAGGTCTGTGCTAAATAACACTGACCTGAAATTAGTTTGCTTAGTAGTCTAATAAAAGGTTACAAAATAAGTGAAACGTAACTAGAGCAATTAGCACGCTGCCAAATTAGATCAGCGAAGCAACAGTATTATGGAATGCCTGAAAATCGAAACAATAAAAGATATAACATTTTTTCAGTGGGAATATTTTTGGAAAAACATTTCAAATCTACAACTTCATAATCCTGCATAATGTGAGCCCCAGTCTACTGTATAAAATCCGCACGACTTAGAAATAGGGTGAGGCCAAGCATGTTTGTTCCGAGATGTTTTGTTTTTTCACTATTATATTTTCAGCTATGTACAACATCACATTTTAAAGCACCTTTTTTGTAAATAAGAGCAACTTTTTTCCTCCTGTTTTACCATTTTTAACATTGCCTAATGTACGGGAAAAATATATTTCCAAATCAAACGATCAGCATCCTTTAGGTTAGAAAAATATTGTAAGCTGGTTATATTTATTTTCCCACAAATATATCTCTTGTTCGTAATTGTAACCTCGTAATGCTACATAAATTCATCCTTTTCTAATACATATACCTAGTGGTCATTTTAAAATACGCTTTTATTACGCACACCTACATAACCTTGCTTTTAAAATTACTTGCTATAAAGGAAGGCATTGGTCACAGTTTTTAGTACTACATACATGCTGATGAAATTCAAGTTAAAATGTTATAATTTACCCATTTTAAATACCTCCGAATTCTATTGTTTTAATAAAATTAAAGCGCGAAAGATTTTTAAAAGAATTCACCAATTTCTATTAATTAAACAGAAAAAGTCTTCGTTACACACTAATTTGTACTACAGGGAAATACTTCAAATATTAAAGATATTACTCGATTTTTATATATAAAAAAATACCGAGATCATTAAGCGTAGCTCAAAGGAATTAATTCTATAAATACCCCTATTTAAAAATGTAAAACCGCATACCGCGTGGTCACAATGGTTACCAACAGAGGAATATCAAATAATTATGCAAAAAATTCATTTGTTCACTATTATCGCGGGTTTAATAATATATTTTATAAATATTTGTTAATACATTTAAAACCATGCAAATTCTGGAAATAAACTAATTTCATAAGGCATCTTCGCTATATCTAAAATTAATAAATAACGATTCTTTTCAAATATCTAAACATTTCTGACTGCATTATTTTGATGAACAAACAGAAACTATGTAGATCATACATGGTATTCAAGCGTAAGAAATGCCCATATTTCATTTAATTTAGTGTGCGTAAAGCTTCTCATATATTTATCTTAAAGTATACCGTAACATTGTTAGTTCGAAATTTATGTTGGAATTAATGTCTACTAACACAGAAATACTAAGCGCGAGATTTTTTATTGAAGATACGCTCTGGGTATATTTACCTATATATTATTACAGATGACTGCGCTATAACCTAGTAAAGAAGAAATATTATTAACCCACAATATAATCAATATTTAGAGCAGGGTTTTTTCAACCTTTAAGAAAATTATTCTGCAGGTATTTTAATGGAAACCGACGTTCACTGCATCCAAAGTAATTACACAGCGATAAATTTAAGAGTCAAAAAACTCTTATAAATTAAATAGAAAATTACAATTAAAAAGCAACAAACGTGAAATTGTTACGAATGCCCTTCTTGCATAGAAAAATGGGGTTCGTTTACAACCGTCGAACACTAACTAAAAGTCCTACCATTCTTGTTTAATTAAACTGACGCAAATAGTGTGGAATAATAAAACATTGTATGGTTTATATAAAATTAATATTTAATTTGTTTTTTATTATCAACCCCGAGTACGACTCAACTAAACAGAATCATTAATCATTTCTAGCGGCTATATTGCATCATTTCTGTCATTTTGGTAACACTATCTTTCCACGCTAGAGTTTTTCATCGACAAATGTTGGCAATGTTTCAGAGGTTGTTTATGTTTTTATTTGACATCGAATGTTAAAGTATCTTTCAAAAATGATTTGTTATTTATTTATTAAATGTTTGGGATATAAATAAGCATTTATTTTATTTTTCAACTTATTATTGTAATTAACGTGAGTTGCACATCAAAACAGATTTATTGTATTTTGGCTCTGATATTTGTTTGACAGGAGATTTCCGAGTAAGAAATTGATAGTTAGAAATAGTGTCTAATATAACAATATTAGTTCCAGGCATTTAAATGGAATGATCACAAAAGCTCAAACATCAAAACGGTGAAATGGATAGGTGCCGCTACTCCGTCAGGGTAAGCCGTTGTGGTAGCATGCATTGCCTTGTATTGTAACGTTTCAGTTCTCAGTGAAACGTACATAAAGAATATAAAGAATTTGCATTCTACTTGGTGTAGCTCAGTCATGCGGGGGTGGTCCTTAACGTAGCTCTTAGTGGTTCTAAAGGCTCTCGTCTCAATTGTTCTAACGGTCGGGATGTCGGTGAAATAACCAGTTTAAGGTGGACGTCGTTTGTGCAAATGACGTCGCTCGAACTTGGGCCATGAAACGAACTTTAATTAATGGTCGTTTCGCTCGTCGGCGGAAGTAAAAAGATGAGTAACAATACTAATTTATTTACAGAAATAAATTGGTAATTAGAACATTTAAAAAAATCAAAACTGAAATCACGCTAGTTCGGTAACAAAATAAATATAAATCTCTGATAGCAGGCAAAGTAAATTGTTTGCAATTACTCGCGTATGTGTATTAAGTCAGTATTTGTATGAAGCTTGTACGACCACGGTGATTTGAAATTGCTGTGGCGTTCGGACAAGCAGCGGGCGCAATGTTCCTCGGCTTGATAAAGTTCTGTTCTGATATTTGTGAATGTAAGGATCGGCAGTATGCTTTGAGGTCTGAACACGAGCACGTCGCTTTCAGTGACGGTCGCAGACGTAATTCGTGCCGGGGGCGGTCGGAGGCGATGCCTTAACGCGTGCTCGTAACTCAGGTTGCCACACAGTATGGCGCTAAGCGTCTCTATGAAAAAGACGTCGTTTGCAAACCGAAACTCAGCAACACATCTGCAAACGACGGACTGCTTCGTATGGTGGATGACTCAACGCACGACGACGGTGAAGGACGCTTGGCGTCGTTCACGAACAGTTACAGAGCAACTTGTTTGTAATCGACCCAAAGGCGGTTTAATTTTTAATTCGGGGTGGTAATGCCAGAAACGCTCAGTTACGAGGGTTCCCGAGGTGAGATTATTCTATCTTTGTTATAGAGCAACGAAGATTAGAGCGTCGTTCTAGAATCTCTGTATTCAGCTCTCTAGCATACGGCGTCTTTCAACGATTTGTTAATATGAACGGAAATCATGATTTTAACAGGCTTGATACATCCAAAGGACGTCTCGTCAGCGTCGCTATAAAGATTAATAACAAAATAGCTTGATTTTACAGAAAAACTTTTATGGTCTTTGCACTAGGCAATATCCTGTACTACAGAGTCTCATACGAAGACTGATTTGCAGCTCCTGAAAGCGTCTTATTTATACTTAAATTTGTGACGCGTTCTTTGTTCAGCAAACATCAATTCGGACGGTTTTCTCTGTTTGCTATCTTATCACTACGGATGGCAATAACATGTGCTTTAAAGAATTCGTTTGCACAACATGACGCAATATTTCACAATAGCTTTTAATTAGTTTTTACTAATTAGTTAATGTTTAAATCTTCTGAGGTTGTTGCTTATGTTAATTATAATTAATTATCAAAACACTATTGACTGATTTCGGACGGTAACTGATAATATCTGCGTCAGGTCGTGTAACAGCTTTTAATTAAGCAATTTTTCTATTTATTATTTAAACTAAACTTGTACACTCGCGCGCGGTATCTGACACTTTCTTAAAGTTGGTTATGTCTTTAATTTAGTCTTACTAATTACACTTCCGGAATCACTAATATAGTGAAAACGCGTAGAATTCTCGGAATTCCGTTAAATCGCGTTTCGCGTTATTATGGCGTTTCGTGAAAACGTTACAGTATAACTCATAAAAGTGATATAATTTGAATAACACAATATTTTGATTAATAAATAAAATTAATGGAAGAATAACTACTAAATGCGTTAGAGAAAGAAGAAACTACCGCTTTGAGCAATGTACTCACTTCTACTCGTGACTTCATGATGCCTATCGTTCCACTTCCCCTTTTTACAAGGGTTTTGTTTGTTTATTTTTGTGGCTGAGGGTTCGGGATGCGGAATTTTCATTGGCCCTCTTAGACTAAAACTGTTATATAGTCATTTTGCCATTTCTACTAGAATTTTACCGAATCTGGAACACTTTCACCGCCAGTAAGGATTTTTAACATCCCAAACATCACATTGACACGGAACCTACGATTTTACTTCCTTATCCGAGAAGAAGACATGTTTTTAAATTTTTTTTCGCTGAAAAATTTACTGGCCTCGACCGGGTTTGAACCCGAGTCCATTGGGTGCAGAGGCAAACATGCTAACCACTACACCAGTCGTGGCCGGCTTTTTACAACGGTAGTGTAGATTTGACCCGTAGTAAGGAGCTCCTATAAAGTTATCTATGTAATGTCAAGCGATACCGGTGATATTCTTTTGTTTGTATAAATAATGGCAGTTGTGTTAATCATAGTGTCAGGTGATGTACCGTATTATCGTTAAATTTTTATGTTGATATTCATTGTCAACTTCAGGCAAACTCGTTCAAGAGCGGCCGTATATGCAAAATAAAAGCCCCTCGGGCTTTAAATTCTCGTACTGTAGTAAACGAAGTGAATATTCAACGAGTTAATGAGCTTATTCGAACATCAGACGAATATCAGTGAATTAATTGGCGAAAATCCTGAAAGTTATCATCCAATATGAGTTTAAATTTTCCAAAGTTTGCGCACAGTGAGTGTCGTGATATCTGTCTGACGAACAAAGATAGGAGCATCTCAAATATTTTCAAAATGACTGAGACGATTTCGTGGCACTCTATAAGCAGGCTAGTATGGAATTGCGTCATTCAAGTTCTCGCTATCTAAAAAGTTCAAATTTCAACGATCGGCAGGAAACGTGATGACGACAGTATTCTGGGACATTCAAGGTCCAATTTTGATGTACTGTTTAAAAAAACGAAGAATAATAAATGCAGAATATTAAAATCAACTGCTCCTGCAAATAAAAAGCTATGAGCCAAGCGATAGGAACTGTTACGCAAAGGCGTAACTCTTTTACAAAATAACGCTCATCCACATACTGCCTGTTTGGCTTCAAATAAGATCACCAAATTGGAATGGAAGGTGTTACTTCATGATCTTTAGTCTCGACTTATCGCCTTGCAATATCATCTATTTCGTCCACTTCGTCGCGCAAAATTTGCTACAATAAAGAAATATATTTCAAGTTTAAGTTGAATTTACAGCATTCTTTACTTTAGTTTATTGCGTTTCATTGGTCTGTCACCCTAATATAGGTGTTGTTAATGTTTAAATTTACTTTCGGCTTTCGAACTGCAGATGTCGTTATGTTGGTAATGCGTTCGATCAATATTATCGATTTAACAGTTGATTTCGCAAAATGGATGAAGAACACTATGAATTCCCCATGCTCGGGTGTTTTAATGACTACAATAGCTAACTGTTTGTTTACAAATGTCGCTTATTTAGGTTACATTTTGTGCGACGAGGCATGTAATATGTCTTCAATGTGGCGTGATGGGAACAAAAATCGTACGATAATAAGGTAAAGGGGACGGGATAAAATATTACTTTCATCCACATGGATATTTACACTGCTCATTTACAATCAAACTTGCATGTAAACCAAAATTCTTAACTTTTAACACAACGTTCTTAGAATGACGTAACCAACTTAATCAAATTAAAACAAACATTTCTTGTAACCAGTTGTAATTATGAAAAGCAAGACCTTATATTTTTTATAACTATTAAAGGATCAAAACAATCGAAAATTCTGTGTAGAACGCAATTTTTCTTAATCATTTGAAGACAAAATGCGTCCTTTTAATGTAGAATCTCGCTATGGTAATTTATATTTTATAAACAGATTATTTCTTTCATATTTTAATTCTCGCACGAATGACTATTCAAATGGACTTTAAATGCACTCTGAAATCCATAGCTCGCACCCGTTATTTATATGTGTTCGTAATCTAATTTGACGGCAGAAAACAATAGCACGTATAAACATTTTTCGTTAAAAGACCTGAATAAATAAACATTTTGAATTAAATAATTACATCAGTTTTTCTAGTAATTACTAACGGTAAACTGGAATACAAAATACTTATATAATTCATGATGGATTACTTAATATATACAAAAATACATTTAGGGGTCGTAAAACAAGTTAAATCAAAAATATAAATTATACAGCTTATTGCGATGGTTAATAGCGAAATAGAAATAATTTAGCATTTTGATAATTAATTAGTAGAAGCTAATTATAGCAGTTTTAAATTATAAAATTTTCGTATATGTTACATATTAAAAATATGTACAATTTGATAAGCGACGGAAAGGTTAAATTCGTGAAATTCTAATCTAATATTTACAAAATAATGGCTGATTATCGTTCTTTGTGTTTTTATATAACCAAGATAAAAATGCAATCAAAAATAAATCTAGTTATACAAGAATAAAAAGTTTGCGGATGGAAGCAAAATATATACAGGATGTTTCTAAAATAATTTCAAGTAAATCAAAGTAAAACGCTGCGATTCTAAACATGTTAGTCAATAATGGAATAAATGAGGTTTTTGAAAGTGATTTATAAAATTCCTTCATATTTAAAACAAATTAATTAGACAAAACTGGAAGTCTAATTTTACTCTTTCAGAAAATCATTACACAACTTTTGAAAATAAACAAAACAACGGCATTTCATACAAATGAAAACAAATAGATAACACTAGCACTCCCAGCATGAAAATAAAAATTAATTTCAACATTAAAATAATATTAAAGGCCAAAAATTCGGATATCGGAAATAAAACGTTCAAAATTGCAATGTCATTAACTTCCACTAAATTTTAACTATTCACATAATGATTTAAATCACTTTAATGGTGTGATTAAGCGTTTAAAACGCGCTATGTTGGGGAAGATGGTAATGAACTAATATAGTTCAAATTTATTAAGAAATTCAAAATATAATGCAAGGAGCATTTGAATAACGAAAATTACTTTTTCGCGATGGTAAATATTTAACGATAATATGCCTCCACGCGCTTAGAAAAGCGAAAGTATAGCGAAAACTAGCATTGATTAAAAATAAAAGAAAAAAAAATGCAAGCTTCTAAAAATAAAGAATTAAAGAGCAAACCTATACATTTGAAAACAGGACTCACGAACATCAATCCAAGCGAAGAATAACACTTCCAGAATATGGTAGCTAGCTCCTTAAAGAACGGCACTCTAGAGTCATTGTCCAAATGAGAAATAAAAGGAAAAACAAAATAAAATCAAAGATCAAAATCCAAAATCTTCAAATGGGAAAACAAAAAATGGTTGATTGTAAGTGCAAAAAACATAACTTGATATGAATAATAAAACAAATGTCCGAACCAAGACATTGAAGTAGAAGAAAAAGAAAAACAAGTGTTGAGCGCCAGGTGGAAATACCACCGAAAGAAGAAATAAATAAAGAGAAAAAAGGGCCTTTCTGATTTTACAGAAAGCTGGAAAAATAGAAACTCAAAATAGAGGGATCTAGGCCGCCTTTTAAATCTCAAAATCACACTTTCTCAATGATAATGCTACAAAAATCTCATTTAAAAACATAGACAAAGTTCGATAGAAAAACTAAAAATAACTCGTTCATGATAAAAGAAGGGAAACGAATAAACAAACACCGTGGTGTATAAAAAAGTGTGGCTAAGAAAAAGAACTCAAAAAAATCAAATAGTAGTTAATACTGTACTTAAAACTTAAAATTGTATTAAATGAAGAAAGGTTCACGAAAAATAAAAAAATCCGAAGCTAACTGCGGCAATAAAACTAAATAGGTATACAGAGGCAAAATACCAAAAGTATAAATCCATTGATTCGGTAGTCAATTCTGTAGAAAGGAAGAAATAAACTAAGCATAAAGCTAAACCTCAGCAAAGAGTGTCGAAAACAAGAAAAATAGCTGAATACTAAAGTTAAAATGAGAACAACTGGGAAAAAATGGTTGCTAATACAGCAGAAAGGAACAGTATATCTACCTTATCGCGGAGAAAAATTAAAATTTAAGTTGAATTAGCTTTTCGTTTGCTAGTTCACGTCCTACGTTATCGAAAAGCTTAAGCTAGGCCCGAGAAGAAATAAACGGTCCCAAAGATAGAGTAAAAATCAAAATAGTTCTAAGCAACCAAATCCAAACGTCCCATAGTACGTAAGACATGGATAATACTAACTATAACCAACGTCAGCACTCGTCCAAGTCAACCAAAAGAGTTCCTAGCTTGGGAGGACGAACTCTCTCCAATTTAAGGAAATATTAAGCAATGAGCGTTTAATGAATAAAGAAAAAAATATACCTATGTCTTGTCCATGAATAGATATAATCTTAACCCTAACCAACACTAAAGGCCATCCAGATCAACCGAAATTTCTCTCTCCCTCTCTGGTTTGAGAAGCAAAGAAGGAAAACAATTCCTAATTTAGTAAAAATTAAAAATTCCAACATCTATCCCCCAAAACGAAGAAAAACAAAGAGACTACCCGAACAAACTCCACATTACATTTTAGTTCATAAAAGAGTTCTCCAAGTGCTCACGTTAGAATACAACATGATTAAACTCTAAGGACATTAAAACGCAAACAAATTCCTGATAAACAGCTTTCAACAAATATCTTAAATAAATGAAGTAAATTTTATTTATAAACCAAAATTTTTTCAAATCCCACTTGGAACGCCAATAATTTAATCTCCTACTCATTATCTAAATACATAAACAAAAAAAAGAAGCCATGCTTGCTAAATTTGTCTCCGCTGAAAAATGTACCGAGTCCGATTGGATTTGAACCTGAGTTCCTTAGGCGTCAACGCAAACATATTAATCACTACACTAATCGACGCCAGCTTCACTTGAATAAATAATAGATTAATACCTAGAAAAAATCGAACGCGTACTGTGCAAAATTAACCGCGTTGTGTCGCCTTCCACCTATACTTACTTGAGAAACCATACCACCGGGTGGTCCATTCCATGTTGAGATTCACCGAAGCAGAAAGTTTGAAGTCTACGCGGAGGTGCCCATTTTGATGTGAAATATTTCAGTACATGTCTGTAGAAGCTCCATTAGCTCCACACGCGCCGTTGCGAAAATGCCCTCTTCTTTCCGTTCTGTGAACATTAGCCAATATCATGTATCTCAAAATTCGATAATTTCCGGACATGTTAATCTAGCCTTATTTCATGGTTTTGCCTCAACTACATGTCTTTAAAGTTTATAAGATAAATATACAGGGTAATTTTAAAATAGACCAACATACTTAAACACGTTATTGTGAAAGCCTAACCACTTCCGCTAACAACAAAAACACATCAAATAAAACACTTTTTTGAAAAAAATTGAAAATGGGAACTACACATTCCAATTTCAACTATATGTCGTAGAGGAAATAACGTTTCAATAACAACTTACTGCAGCTGTATGTGTTTATTTCGTGTGACACTAACCTATTCTGATACATATCAATGACGTACATTTTATTCATTCCTTAAATTTAACATTTAATTTTAAACACGTTCAATTACACCAAAGATCATGTACAGATTTTTATAAGTAAGATAATTTTGATATTTCCGTGTACAGTTTTAAATTACACTCCATTTAGGTCTTATAAACTCAAAATCAAAAAACTAAACTGTATTTTTCCCGTGTATTATATTTCAGTATCAAAGAATATTTACCTTAACTTTTCTCAACTTGCAATTTAAGATAAGGTCAATACAAGAAGTGTCAAAATGCGCGCCTCTACTGTCAATGGACGCATGTGCCCTGCGACATAACGATTCTTGCGTTTGGAAGAGTATTTCAGAAGAATCACGTATTCGTTTTGATAATTACTCTGGGTTATGTATAGGCACTGCATAAACTAATTATTTCATATGGCCCCATAAATAAAAATCGCAGATTTAAATCCGATGTTCAGTTCAATTTCAAAACAGAATATTAAAAAATCAATACACACTGTAACAATCCCCTGAATTAAATATTATTATCTGTTTTTTTAGAATTTTTGTAGTGAAATTATAGTTAGATAATAGAACAAAGGGATTAATTCACAGACCGTTAATTATATAAATATAAATGAAAATTGTAGTAAATATAAGCGTAAATAAAAGGACTCCAATATTATCAGAATAATCAAAGTTCAGAGCAAAATTACACATAAGAAAACATGTGCATAAATATAAAGATAAGGTATTATATTCAAAAATGGGGAGGGTTATCTAGTACATAAATATGTAATCTAGTTATCAGTGAACTGTAAATTACCAATTAAATATAACAAAACGTGTTAGATATAGAAAACTGTAATTGATATAAGTTAGTAGATGTCACTAGACAGTAAATATAAAACTGAACTAGGAATATTGATAACAGAGTTGAATAATTGCGATAAAAGTTAGATATAAAAAGGCGTCCATTTGCAAGCAAAATCGGGATCCTTTTAATTCCCTACAGTAACTTAATTAACCTAATCCCCAAGTGATCTTACAAATACTTTAGGACTGATTCAAAGAATTCGTAACCATTGCCCCCAAATTTCCCTACCAGCTCTTGTGAATATTTCAGGGCCGATTCTCAGAACCGATTTAACCGTATTCCCTGAACTCAGTTCTTATGGTCGCTTACGGGCTATTCCAGGTTTTCATAACCAAAGCTGTCACAAATGTTAGGGACTAATTCGAATAAAGCTATCCCGATTACTTAAATACTCAATGAAATAAGGCGTGGCCATCAAAATTACATACATGAGTATATAATGCGTCACGATCGTTTCAATATCAAGTTGCACGCATAGATTTAAAATATACTTCTAGAGTTATTATAGAATATGTAAATACATATCCATAAATAGAATGCAAACGTTTCTTTAAAATATATGCTTTAAAACGCATTAAGGAATTGCTCAACTAATAGCTACCTAAACAATAAGACTTTGATCAATAGAGTTATAACTACTATGAAAAGATTAGAATACATGTTTTTAATAGGCCCGACAAAGTGCCAAATAAATATGTATATCCAATTTCTATAACTACGAATTATATCTACAGGTACGTATAAAAGTGGAATCAATGAATCAATAAAAATTATATATACGAAAGTAGCTTCGAAATTAAGTGTCACAAAACTACATCACGAGCATTGCTATGAACCCCAACATTAAATCTTCGAACTGAGCTACACTAAAAACCCGGAAAGCTATGTTTAGATATATCAAAATAAATTTTTAAAACAGTAGGCAAAATATAATAATACCTAACCGTAAGAGTTTTTATAACACAAAAATAAAAATTAATAAACTTTGGTAGCGAAATACATTGACACTAGTTCAACGTTTGATAAAATATATAACGTCCTGACAATTTAACATACATATAACGTTTGGACACTAATGCGACATCACAAATGCAATGAATATCCCCGATTTATGTATAATTTGCTTTTTAGAATGATGTAGCAACTGTGTCATGTTTTTATCGTTTATTGATTATTATTGCCGGGATTGTTAAACAATTCTTTAACATTTTTTAACGGTTTTTTTTTGGAAACGACGACGAATTTTTTAAGAAGAATGCTTTTCTCTAGAACTACTCTCGCATCCAAGTTTTTCGATCTATTTTAAAACCACTCTGTATTTATATTTTATTAAAACAGTGTCACTCTTAGAGGTAGCTCGGTAAGACTTTATAGTTTGAGGTATTTGTAATTACAAATATTAACGCAATCCTTAAAGATAGGTCCTTAAATTCGTAACAGTAATACATCAAAATACAGTTTTTTACGATTATAAGATTTAATGGTTTTTAATTGCATTAAACTGCATTCCATTACCTTCTGGCAGTACTGCATCTGTTTTTTAGCTATATTATATCTTTTAATTTCTAAAGTCATTCACATAACCCTTTCATTACTAGTTTTTTAAGTTATCAAAATATATCTACGAAATTAGACGTCGAGTAGTAATTTCTTGCGACCTTTTTGCTTGAAATAGTTGAACCGAAAGTCACTGTTAACTTTACACTTTTCTTTAATTTTTATAAGCATCTTTCAGTTTCTATTTTTAAACTTTTGAATAGCAAGGTCATATTCAAAATGAAATATTTCAAATACTATTAAAGTCAAAAAATTTTATTTTATATTAGTAGAAGTGTGGCATATACACAGAGTTTACAAAATATTGTAATATTCTAATAATAAGAGATAGTGGACATATTGCATAAATGTCTGTGTATACGAGGTGCTATCCAGAGGTTCCCAGTATTTTGTTATAAAAGACACAGTACAATTATGCAACAATCGCAGTGTTTGAACATCTGCTGGAAGTAATATTGGAACTCACTTTTGAAACGCGTGTTCAGCAAGATCTACGATTCAACCTGTACCTCTTGTATCGTGCCTGATATTCCTTCTTTTAATTTCAATTTCATCCCTTGGCAGAGGAAGAAGTCTCAGGATACCAGCTCAGTTAAGTACGAGAGATGTTGTGTGAAGCTGCAAACTGTCATCCAATTACCTTCGCCACATATTCTCTGTCAAGTACGTTTATCGTCTGACCAAGAGAAACGAATTGTCATGGATAATTTGTTATTTTGTTTGTGGACCGTAGCTGATCCTCATCACATCACTATTTCTCCATTGTATCTTGCAGTCCTGAACACACATTAACGCGATGTTTAAATCCTGATACAATTAACTGACACGTCTCGCGTGTTTTTTGTCAGCTCTTTAGAATTATTTCTCGCGTTTATTGCACCTTTCCAGGCGTCGTAGTTCATGAAAAGCACTCTAAACGTCCGTCATCATGTACCAACGTTCACTATCTTTTGAAACGGCTGAACCAATCATTAATTTGTGATTTGCCTTAAGTATCGTACTCAAATCTACGTCTCAGTTGCACTTTTACGAAGTTTATAACAAAACTTACCCAAGTTTGTTATTCTCTAACATTCCTCATTTTCTTAGAAATACTATTTGTAACACAGACCTTACAACATTTTTTTTAAAACAAAAATTATGTCAATTGCGTGTTTGATGCACCTAGCGCGTTAAATCTTTCCGCGGGATATTCAAATTCTAAAAATATCGGGCACCTCCGATATGGTGGTCATTTAGTTTTTCTAACATTTTTGCGATAACAATATACACTCTGTTACAAAAAAAAGTGGCGCACTTCAATTTTGCCACCTTTTTTAGCCATTCTTTTTGAATAAAGTTTAGGATTAACGTAAATCGCATTGAGATGGCTGTGACATATTCTGTCACTTTTTGTGTCGTAAGCATTGAAATTAATAACCTGAAAAAGGTTTTATTTCAATTTCAGTATTCTTCTTCAGTTTTAATCAAATTTCTAATATACTGGGAACCCATTTTTATTGAGACTTTTTGCAAAAAGTGCTTTTTTATTGGTCGTTCAAATTGAACTAAAGTTAGTTATATCTGAAAATGTAAATAACTGCCGAAGAGGTGGCAAAATCCGTGGCCTTAGTGGACGATGGCCGAAGCGTTCGATATGCTGCTCGGGCTATTGGAAAACCTGAAACAACAGTTCGTAGGGCAGTTCATCGTTACCGTGCGACCC
>JAHWXV010183599.1:0-13938 GCA_024586415.1 Phrixothrix hirtus
TAACTAATGTTAATATGTTACGAGGTTTATTCAAAAAGTTTACTTAAAAAGCAATTTACGCTTACTTAAAGGAATATTTATAATAATTTCAAAACGGAATCAGATGTAAAAATTAAAATGCTATAAGTACATATTGTAATTCGGCCCGTATAGTGATGTTATTAAATTTAAATATTCTACAAAAAAGGAATTAGCGATAGATAACAATAGAATTTACATAAATGAGATGATTTGACACACAAAAAAAAACAGCGGGAGCTGACAGTTCATGTATATTTGGTTAAGCACGTATACCTTTTGGGCTCAATAGTTTATTAGTTAGTCTGTTTGCCTCTGAACCTAAAGGACACAGCTTCAAAGCCAGCCGAGCTCACAAAAAAATTTAAAACGTACTTTTTTCTCAGATTAGGAAATAAAATCATAAGTGCCATCTCAATGTGACAAATTCCTAGTGGGATTTGGAAGACCTTCAGGTTCGACTAAATTCATGAAGTATAACGAAATGACCATAACAGTAATTAAATTTTTAGATGCACGCACTGTAAATATACGTGACATTTAATGAAAAGTCTTAATATTTTGTTATAAATTCACTTTAATGAAGGTTATCAAGCTAAACGTGGTCATTATTAAACGCGTCATTAACACTTTAACGTCCACATAAAATAGCATGTGATATTCAGTTAAAGTGCATCTTCAATTTTAAGGTGCATGTACAATAATTATTAGTTCCTTTCAGATATTTTATTGTTACGCTAATGGTTTTAATGCTTTTTCAAAGTGTAATGCCAATTTTGAAAAAGTTCAGAAAACAATCAATTTATCTCAAAAATTTCTATCATTTTGATGCCGATATGATACATATTATTAAAAGTATGTTAAATTCTGCATATGATGCAATTATAATATACAGGGCGTTCCATTTGAAAAATTTGAGAACAATAACGGCGCAAAAGTTTGTTACCCTGTATATCATTTGTAGGTAATTTAAAACTAAACACTATGTAATATGCAGCGGGACTAGAGAAATTGTGGTGTAAATTTTAGTTTATTATCTTACCTTATTAACACACAGAAATATGACAAAGTGTGCCGTTTTTTATTACAAAAATGTCAACAGCTCCTTTATTTGGCATAGTGCCTCGTAATTTTTTTGTTATATGCGTTAAGGGCTATCATAATTTGTAAAAATATACAGGATGTTCCATAAGAAAAAACATAACTTTGATGTGCCATTCTAATACGAATCACCCTGTATATTTGTAAATAAATTTAAGAGATGTTCCTATTATATATATATTCTTTCAGACATTATTTGTAATTCAAACGCTGTTCTAAAACTGTAAAAAAGGATTGTTCTACTTTTAGAGAAAAAATAAAAGTAATAAAATACCATCGCATTTTATTTTCTCAATGTAAACTATATGAGAACAGAAGCATTCTGTCCTTCTGAATTAAATTCTTCTAAATTTCATAAAAGCTATATTAGAATAATTCTGTTACGAGAGTAATTTTTAATTTAATCTTATCTGATAACTTCCCGCCTTGTGACAGTTGATTACATCTTTATTATGCAAATAGCGCGTTGTTTCAGTTCACTTATACGCATCCGCACCCGCGACCTATTAGTTAAGTGATGAATGCCAATTCGGTTATTTTTAATCGCAACGAAAAAATTTAAAACTTGCTGAAGTACTTAGTGTATTAAATGTATTCAGATATTTCCTAACGTATTTGTTAATATGTTAAAATTAGTTATCTTATTTTTAATGTGAACTATCAACAATAATTATGTGGATTTTTTGTGGTTTTCAGAAAAATAAAGAGCTGATGAACGAACTGGTGGCCAACAGTAAACTGAAAAATGGTAAGTTATCTTTTCATTATTGGTTCTTAAGGGCATGAATTATTAAACACTTACTGTTTTATTTATTCTATTACGTTGAATCGGATAATATGACGTAGTATTTACATTAGGCATCCAAAATTTTATAGGTAATAAGGTTAGCGTAGAAATTCATTTTCGCTTTTATTTTTATAGACGAAAATTTATGGCAAACTCTTATAAGCTACGTTACTCCGACGAATTAACAGTTTCCTAAAGAATTCCCATATCTTTTAATTATGACCAAGCAACTGAGCTTATAAAAATAAAAGGGTATTATTAACTTATACTGATATTTTGTACTTTTTCAATTATGGCTTTTAATTTCGTAGTGCAAATCGGCTTAATTTGAGGATATCGAACTTTTAAGTATATTCTGGACATACAACCGGTGCATAATTTAATTCAATTCTAAGTAATAGGCAACAAAAATAAGTCCATTATATATTTATTCATGTCTTCCAATAAAACATAACACGAGAAAGGCATTTACTGTTTGCGCAAACAAGTATAACATCTAGGTTTATCTTCTCATAATTTCATTAATGCAAACATTTGACTATATGAAGATGGAGTTGATAGTTTTCGATGTAACTCACAGAGGGCGCAAACTATCATAGTTTGACAATTACTTTACGAAATGTCATCCTTCCTTAGTTTGAAATTTAAATTTCATATTGTTATCTCAAGTAATTTGTATTTAAAAGTCCGCCAGAGCCTACTTTGCTTTGTTTTGTGAAAAATAAAGAAAACTACTCCGGGTTCTACTGGAGGTGAGTCTGCTAGTTCCTTTTGACAAATAACACATAACTTGCAGGCTTTGTACGAATACCCAAGATGTGCAAAACTCGGACAGGCCAAGGATAGCATATGTGGAAGAAACTATCCAGGTTTACTAAAATTTTTTTGGGTAACTGAGACAGCAAAAGTTGTGAGAATATCAAAAGAAGCACATTTTATATAAATTTTTGGACATGAGAAAGCTATCAGCGCACTAGGTGCCGCTAATATAAACAACACCCAAGCAAAACTTCAGTCACATCACAATTTCCTAAAAATGTTTGTTGCTATTCAAGTGTAATCGTAAAGATGTTTTGCGTCGATTTCTTGCCATTGTTGAATATCTCGTGATTTCGTTATTTAAAATCTCAGAAATTCAACAAAGGAAAACCAAATACGTAAAACGAACATTTTATTTCCCTAAGAAAGTTATTTTAATATAGTTTAGGTTAGTATTTAAAAATGTTTAAAATACTTTACCTAGGAATAATATTTAGAAACATTTGAAAACATTAAATTATTAAAGATAAGTGACAGTGATGTGGCATTAAAAAAATAAACAGTATCACTTCACAACAAACGTGGTTTTCAGTAAAGAAACCTATTCATTAAACATAGCCTCAAGGAAACTTCAACGGCTTGCGAACTAGACAAAGTAACAAAACAACTTTAAAATACAAATACTTGATTCGTCCAAACCCAGGTAGCCGGGGTTGCGAAACGTTGTATTTTTCATGGTCAACAGCGTAATAGTAACGTTGATAATTCTCTCAAATTGATCTATTTCTTTATCCTTCACAAAGTCCGGTGTATAGAAACAGCACCTACAGTTTCGCGAAATGATAAATATCCTTCAAGTCATTTTGTTGTCAGAGCGTACATTCACCAGTTGAACAAAGTTCAGCGTCCTCGCCAATCAAATTCCAAATGCAATGCCGCTTGATAAGAAGTGAGTTCAATGAAACGTCTTAGAAGCACCAGCAACATCTGAAAGTAAATTAATCAATTAGTTAATTTACGTAATCTCGGCTGGAGTAAGTACACACAAAAATGAATTTTCATCCAAACCTTTATTAAGTATAAATAGTAAATCATTAATGAGTATCCGGAAAGCACAAAGTTTTTTAACATTGTTGTTTTCGCTAAATAACCTAAAACCTCCATATATTTGAATGGATCCCATTAACGATACAAATCTATTTGAATAATTGTACATTTTATATTAATTGCTGTTTTTATTTGATTTTATGGATTGTTTAAAATATATGTATTGAACTGGCAGCTTCTTATTAGTTGTTAGTTGTAACGCTATGGGGTTACTGGGTTTCAAGGTCTCATATTGGGCCGACAACTGTAACGCTTTAGGGTTTTCTAACGATCCACATTGCTGCGCCAACTTTTAATGTTTATACATAAGAAAATACTTCACCGTTTACTTTTGGGTTCTTTGCTCCGACATGCTATGAGATAACTCCGTTTCTACAGGGTACAACCACCAATCTTCCAGAATCTGTATAGTTCGTCGTATTCAATTTCATAACCCATACCTGAATATTGAAAGCCAAATATTTTATACACTTAATTCATTCAAAGCAAGGAACTATTTAGCAAAAGAATTCAATTTATTACAAATCGAGGTAATTTTTATTATAAATTAGAATAATTCTCAATTTTATTACTACAACTTCAATTAACTAAGCGCCCTTTATAGATTACACCGATATGAGAATCAGCTATCGAACATATCATCAAAATTCATATGGCAACTTGTTCGAAACAAAAGTAAATAGGTATATTAACAAATGCAAAGATCCACAACAAAGGCGAAATTTAAAAAAACAAAGGCGAAAATCGACTACTGAGGCTGAATTAAGTACAAAGACGAAATTTCCCAACACAGGCAACATTTTGTCAACGAGACATAGTTGCTAATGTGGTTATTCCCGTACAAAATAATTTCCAAAAAAATCCCATCTTTCTTTTTGACTGACTGTACGGGGTGGGGGCAAAAGTCAGTCTGCAACCTCGTAAATGACGCATGAGCTAGTTCTACCGCTCTCGCTCCCCTATAAACCGTTGGGTAAAAACTAGTATGCGAGCAGGCCTTGTGCGTATTGTTTAGTGAAATTCTGTTGAGTTTCGGTCCTTGTTTTCGTGTGTGATGGAGAGAAACGTGTGAATCAAGGTTACACTCGCGCATCGTATCTTTTTGTTGAAACAGTTTTATCGTTTTGATTGTGATTATGCAGCTATCGAAGAAGTTTTTGCCGAATAGTATCCCGGTGTACGTTTCCCACATCGTAATTACTTGTTTAAATTGGCCAAAAGGTTTGAAGAAATGGGAAGCATTGCGGATGCGCCACGTTCCGGGCGTCCGCGAACTGCACGTACACAACAAAATATGGTGATGGTTTCTCAAGCATACGTTGAAAATTCGCCCCAGTCTACCAAACGAATGTCGCTAGAGCTTGATATACCATCTCGTTCACTTCGTTGTATCATGAAAAACATCAGTTTGAAGGTTTACCGGTCACAGCTACTGCAAGAGCTACGCGCGGCCGACCATGCACAGGCGTACAGTTTTGTGAGTGGTACCTAATTATGAAGGAAGCCGATCCTTTGTTTGCGAAAAAATTTTGTGGAATGATGAGTCACAATTAAAGGCCAATAGTAGAGTAAATAGGCACAACTGCGTTTATTGGGCCGATGCTAATCCTCATTTGATACTTGAAAAAAGAGGTAAATTCTCTCGGTGTCAAGGTATGGGCTGAAGTCAATTATCGATGTGTTATCATGCCGTATTTTTTTGATGAAACTGTCAATGTGGAATCCTACATCCAGGTACTAGTCGAATTGAGAGCGACCTTGGACGAAAATGAATGATTTGAGGGTGGAGATATCATTTTACAGCAGCATAGTGCTCCAGCCCATTTCAGTTTGGAAGTTCGCAATTATCTCAATGCTCATTTCTCGGATTGGATCGGTAGACGTGGCCGTATCGCTTATCCCCCAAGATCACCAAACCTCACATTGATGGATTTTGCAGTCGGGATATGATTAAGGATCGGGTTTATGCGCATCCCATCAAAAACATCGATGATCTTAAACATTAATCATCATAGGGTTCGATATCATCAATGAGAATCGCGCATTGCTCTACCGCATTGTCAAATCTACTGAAAAGCGTTATGTAAAGTGTATAAAAATGCAAGGTGATCATTTCGAACATTTATTGTAAACATTTTTGCTGTATAATCAAATAAAATTAGCATTATCTGATATTGTGTTTTTATTGTTTTCACTTTTGCAAATTTGCACACTGACTTTTGCCCCTCTCTGTATATAAAATATAATGACTTAAAGTGGGGTGTTTTCAGAGATTGAAAACATGTTAAAAATTAGTCAAAATTGAAATAATGTTCCACAGAATAACTTTTTATTTTAACTCACGTTCCGCGATGAAATTCACAACACGCCACTGGATCGGCCTTGGGTTTTAAGTTCCGGTACTTCCATAATTTTAATTCTACAATTCTACAATGACTGTTTAATAACATATTTTACCTATACAAATAATTCCTTAGTTTTCGGTAATTTTTATTATGGCTACTTTTCCGGATTTCGTCTAATTGTTAGACGATTGGCACCAAAATTTCCAGTTGAATATTAAATCATTCAATTTTTGCTTGATTTTACCACCAAAAAGATTTGTTGTTCAATTTTAAAAGATGGCGTCAGACTTGTCGGCGCTATGTTACTAACCGATTTCCTAAATTTGTAGGATTTACTCTTCACTACTGGCGAAGTATAATTTCACTATTTACGCGCACTCACTGTACTGATTTCAATAATGAAGGGACACTTGTACCTTTTTAAACAATTTTATTTCAACTATCAAAGTGGCGTAATACGCCTACCAAGTTCACTTCTCGCCAGTCTACTGGCGCTCTCCTTCTCGTCATTCTATCGGAAACACTACTCCCACTATTACTTATTTCTAGTAAGATTTACATTTACCAATGCCAACTCAAATACCAACTTAACAAATACTTTTTATTATTTTAACTGATTTCTTTTGCCTGCTATTTATTTTCTAACGTACATGAACGAAATAAAATTCATGAACCGGTAATTTACCGATCACCTTAATTTATAAATTAATATAATACAAACTCCAATCCTGACCCATTACATAGTCTTGTTGAATTATCTGAGAAACACACATTAGATATATAAGCTTTACGAGTATTGTAAAAAAAAAGTGAACAGGTTTATTGATTTTAACAGAGTCAACAATTCCAAAGGTAAACAAAAAGTACCTTTAAAATACGTTTCTTCCCTATTTAAACCAATTCACGCCACGCACTTTAATTAATTATTTTAATTAATAACCAATGAAGAAACATCGTAGACGAAACTTGGATTCGTTGTTGTACACACAAGACTAAGCAACAATCAAAGAAAGGAAAGCAAGTTCCAAAGAAATCAAAAGCAATTCCATCAACTAGAGAGGCTATGTTGAAGTATCTGAGAAACGCATGTTACTTGACCCGCTGTACCACAAAATTCTCAAGAAACGGCACGAGTTAGCGAAAGCACAAATTATTTTTTATCAGAATAATGCGACATGTGTTGATTTAAAAAAATCTTGAATCTTGTCTCCGAAAATAAAGAAATTTCACGCTGGTAAGAAATAGCGCAAAACTTATAAGCGGCTGGCGTAAAAATTGCCCGTTTTGAAAAGTTAGACAAATCGGCTTATAACATTGACGAAAAGCCTAGAATATCTTCGATATACACTGAGTTAGTAGAAGACTGTCGAGAAACAAAACTATTTTTCTCTTAATTATGCTATTTTCCTTCCTAGGCTGTAAACTCGTATTCTGGTATTTACGCAAGTTATAAATTAAAATGTATAAAAAATATAATTCGTGAAGGAAAATTTTATATCTCGTAGCATTATTGTTCCTTTGTTTCATTTTGAATTCGTTGACATCTAGAACAGTAAGGGTTAAATTTATTAAAACGAACAACTGACGTAGATCTCAATTAATTTCAATATAATTAAGCTTTATGTAAATACTTTGTGTAAGTTTAATTCCGTTTGCAATCGCTCATGGATATTTAATTAAAATAAAACATCTTACGACTCTGAAAATTTTGAGTAAGCTTTCAATAAAATCTTTAAGAAGAAAGAAGAATCGCGTTTTTACTAATTAAGTAATGTATGGACCTAATTTTAAATAAATTTACTTTGTTTTGTAGCGAATAATACTTGAAGTTGTTACAAATGGAATTAATGTTTTATTTTAAAAAGCAAGGCTTAGAAACATTTACATCAAAAGTACCCGTAGTAAAATTAAGAAAATAATTAAAATATTATGTAGTAGTTCGCTTCTAATAAGTTTATTTTATAATTTCTTAGATATGAATTTTAAATTTCATTCATTCATGGAATATTTGCTATAATATAAATAAAATAAAGAAGAAGATTCCTCCTAAACGGCAGGAATTTTAAAAATTAATTCGGCACAACTGAAAAGCCATGAAACTTTAATATGAACAATTCTAAGGCTTCTGACCAAAAGATTTTTAATAACCTAACTTAATAGGTAAAGCTATGAAATATGATGACCCCCGCATAGGCCGAAACCATTGGTCTGCGGGTACTGTGTCACGCTGATTGAAAATCCAAACTTTCATATTTGTACCTATTAAGTTAGGTTATTAAAAATCTTTTGGTGAGAAGCCTTACAATTGTTTATATTACAGTTTCATGGCTTTTCACTTGTGCCGAATTAATTTTTAAAATTCGTGTCGTTTAGAAGGAATCTTCTTCTTTATTTTATTCGTATAAAATACCTCCTAATATAAACAATAGATGGCTCTGCCATTATTTTTCATCTCATATGATGTTTTAGCGAATGAAAAAATACTTTGCCGCTCTAGAGCGAAAAAATGCTATTTATAAAACGTGAAATTTGCGTTGACATTAGAACGTGTAAAATCTTACTTTTTATAGCAATTGTAGAAAAAAGCTATTTGTGTATTAAGAGCGCAAAGTGCGACATTGTCTCTCGAAACTACAAATTAACTTGCAACGCGTAGTGGAGCGCGTCAAGCTGTCAAGAATGGCAATGTCACTTTGAGCTCGAATTACACACAAGCTTTTTTCTATAATCGCATTATTGCGATTAGTATAATTACTATAAAACAACAATAAATGAGTTGTTCATTTGTTATCATCAAAGACTTAGTAACTATAAATTTCGTCGCCTGCGCTGATTATAATTTTAAATGTCACTTGTCCTGTCATATCTGATATGATGTCTTAGCGAACGAAAAAGTTACTTTGCCGCTCTAGAGCGGACGAACGATACCCCTCAGGCATAAAAGCCTACTTTTTAAAACGACTGAAGAAAAAATGTATTGCTTTTACACGATCATAGAAGTTAAGCAAGTTTGGCTGCGGTAAGTACTTGTATCGGTGACCGCATATTCTTTGTATCTGAGTATTATTAACTTCTATCAAAAATTGCAAAAAAATCCTTCAAATTTGAAATCCCCGTTTTTGGATTTTTAATAAAATAGACCAGGGGTGGGTTGCATAAAAGTCAATTAAATATTTAGCTGCAATTAAATACCTTCATTTAGTTTTACGTACACTCAAAATCTGATTGGTTACAATTATTCTAGCCTGGCAAGCTGGTTGGTTGATAGATTTAATTGCAATTAAATATTTAATTTGCCTTTATGCAATCGATCCTGTTACTTTAATATAAATTATTTTCCATTAATTACTGATAAAATAGCAATAAATACAAAAGATAAAATAACGCAATAATAATATTAAAATACCTCAGCGTTACATACAGGTTATAGGAAATAATGTATGATTTAACAAATATTACAACACGAGCGTGGCGAGTCCCGTATACTTCACGCTAGTATTCTAGTGGCCATTATATGCGAGTCAAATGCGATATTTTACCTACGACTCTAATAGCATTTCTTGTCGTTCGTTTTGAATTAAAATATATAGCAATATTCACGCAAAAAATTAAATGATACTAGTTGTCATTTATTTTTCTTGTTATTAAATGACAACCTTGTACATATTCAATAATGGTGTATACAAATGTAATAATTAATTGTCCATATGTACTAATGAATTGTATATAGTAAAATTACAACATTATACACTGGGTGTCCTTTTTAGATTCCGTTCTTTGATTGCACACTTACCATTGGTTTGTAAGCGCGTTTGAAATTTTGACACTAATATTAACAAGCATTTAGAGACACTCTATATATAAAAATTCAGGATTATTTTTTGAACACATTGGGTAATATCGCGTTGACATTTTAATAATAATGGCAATAAAAATTACATATCTAAAATTATAACTAGTTCAAGTAAAATAGTGCTTTAAAACAAATCCTTGCTTACAAAACAAATTCTAATTGAAACATTTAGATACTCTAGAAATTATTACGTCAACAAAACTTGTAAGTAAGCTTCAATTGTTCTAAAAATAGTACCAATGACCCCTCTTACTCGTCTTCCGTTGTGAGAGAACGCGAATTCAGCTGAAGTGGTGCAACAGTAGGACGCTTTGTTCAGTACGTGCCAAGGTTAAACATAAATAAGATAATCGAAGAGTTATCCAAGTTCTAGTTATTGAAAATGCCGTATATTTTTGCCCAAAGGTGGATTATATTTGAGTCAGTGTCATTAATGCACGTCCGATTCCTATACAAGGGTTTATGATCTGATGGTGCCATTTACACAGGTACCATCAAATTGAAGCCCTAAGCACCACGGTTTTCCAATTCCTTCAGAAGGTCACAGAATTCTAAAACATGAAGTAAGTGGCATCCCTCTCTTAATATTACCACGACGTAATCTTCAAAGCATCTCTTCAAACGCTCAAACCCCTTTTTTTCATATACTCTGCTGAAACGATAAGTTCGATGAAGTTATAAACAAAAGACAATTAAAATAACTTTTGTAAATAGTATACCCAGTTTTACTAAGTTTATTTGATTAAGTTAAATAAGGCCATCATTCAAAGGCCGAATGTATTATCTGATTTAGAAGTAATTATAAAAGTTAGAAACCCAGGGGTCCCCTACTTAGTTATAGTTAACCAATTGTTTTTTTTGTTATCAGTGCATTTTACTTAACTGTATGTTTTACCTTTTCATTACCACAGTGATTTATTAAGTGCAGACTTTATTATTTGATAATTATAAAAATCCCTAGAATTAGTAACCATTCTTTCTTCAGGGAATTGCTAGAATTAAATAAGCAAAATATTTGAATTTGTAAGTCTAGTTTGACCTGATCGAAGTATAAACCCAGTGGTGTACGCTCACCACCTGCATAGTAAGTTTACCGTTGTTGTTCCTTTTCTCTAACATAGAACCTGACGTCTTTTAACAAGGTGGCGCTCTTGATTACGACTTTCCCCAATTGTGACAACTCTAAGACTTTCCTGAGCATAGCTCTATTTGATTTAATAACTAAAGTTGAATACCCCTCCCTTTTCTCCACTGTCTACTGGTGCAATCCTGCTAGTTCAGGAAATAACACCGTTGTACCCTTTTGCGTCGCAAAACATCTATCCGCCCGTCACAGGTTTTATATAAATCTTGATAAGGGAAATGTAAATTGGGCTGAATAAGGTAAGTTCTAAAATTAGTGTACGATATACATGGTGTCCCAAAATTCTATGACCTAAGGAATATAATTTTTTTAAATAGAACACTCCATATTTTGTAGTGTAGTTGAAAACCATAGGGAATATGTATTCAACTTTAAATTGGTTCTAAGCTACAATGAAAGGATGTGAAGTTATGAACTTTATTAGTGATTCTTAGCTAATATGTAGCTTCAATTTAATGTGTAATGTTACAGTCAATTTTTAGTTTCTTCTTTTACAAATTTAAGTAGCGCTTAATAAGGGTGGTCCCACCTATTCCGCGATATAACTAGAATTGAAATGTTTTGTGCATGGTGTTCTAAAAGATCTTTTAAACAATCAACATATTTTAGTTATAATTTTCGTGATCACCGTATATTTTATTTTATTTTATTTTATGAAATACAGATTTAAGTTACTATCATTATATCAATAAAAACTCATTCATTAGTATGAGATAGGGCCACTTTACACGTGTGATTATTACATAGAATTTTCTAATGAATATTAGTTGATTTTTGAGAACTAAAAAATTATAATTAGTTTATTTAAATATGCTGTCAAAATGTCTTCGAATATTTAATTTCACGATAAAAAGATCCTTGGTATAAAAGCCAAGTTTAGAAATAATTTACAAAAGACCATATTACAGCTTGATAATAATATGTAGTCGATGTGATCAGTGAAATCGTATTTTGATATTGATTTGCAGTGAGATTAGTAAAACAAAATATTAATAAATAGTTCACTGTTGATTCTTTTGTTAACTAGATACCATTTATTTGACTAAAATTAGTAGGAACATCAGTCAAACATTCGTGAAATTATTAATGAAAATTGGAACTGAGTATGTTGATTGTTTAAATGATGGTTTAGAAGACTTTGTACAAGAAATTTTAATTTTAGTTATATTTTGGTTTAGGTAGAACCGCTTTTAAGCGCTAGCTAAATTAAAAAAAAATAACTGAAAATTGACTGCAATATTACACATTAAATGGAAGCCTAGCTAAAAGTCATTAGTAAAATTCATAACTAGGCACCGCTTTATTGTATTTTTAAAATACTTGACCGTTGAATACAGCTTATCTGAGGCTATCAACTACATCACAAAAATATGGGGTATTGTATTTAAAAAAAATAATGCTTTATTGAGTCACGGAGGTTTGGGACACCCTGTATATCCTGCGCTGATTATATAACTTGCTTTCTTCAGACATATGGCGATTTTTATAAAACTAATGATAAGTGCTCAATCAAAGGACGGCATATAAAGTAGACACTCTGTATAATGCAATAATAGTGATCATTTGAAAATGAATATCGTTAACGGTTAAAATATATAATTTTTTGTTTAATAGTCGTAAATAAAGTGCACGGTTAAACTTCAATTCTCATGTATACAAACTCTATATGGCGAAGAAACCAAAACAGTTTTTGTTGCGTATCCTCTCTTTATAATTTAGGGTTAAGTGATCTACAAATTTTTATCTAAAATTCACCGTATTAGAAAATTACGCCAAAAATGATATCACTGCATACACTAGAGTATCTCCTTGCATATAGGCTAATCTAAATACGTTATATAAGAAATGTTCTACTTCACCCGCATGCCAGCTAAACCTTTTTACCCATCACCACGAAAAGTTTCTCAGCCTATTTTAATTTGAACCTTTCAAATTTCGGAGCAATTCGTTGAGCTATTTTAGAATTATCATATACAAAGCGAAACCTGGCATTTTTTTAAATATACCATAGCACAAGATAATAAAACAAAAGCATTTACCAAACGATTATGTTTTCTCACATAGTCTAATCAAAATATATATATCACCTTGAAAATATCTTGTTCCATATCTCGTTTCTTCAAGACCGTTTGCCTATCGCTATCAAAAGCTTTTTCACTTGAGATAACCTAACATAGCTTATACGTCCCAAATTTGAAAGCAATCCGTTAAGTCATTTTTTAGTTAACGTAGACAAAACGATCCCGGACATTTTGTCACAAGCTAGGCTAGCGTTACGCCCGACAATGATGCTGGTATCCCGCTAGCTTCTCGGAGGAGGGGGTCCGTGACCGATTTCACCAGCACGTCTACGGTTTAAAGAAAACGCTGGAATTACGTACAAAAAAAGGTCTGAAGTTTGGGGGGGGGGGAGTGCTCCTTATTGGCCGTATAATGAATTGAACTGTCTCTCGAAACAGGGAAAATGGTTTCCCGGCCTATAAATGAGTTGTCCCTAACTTGCCTCTTACCTAGGCCCCAAAAATCAGTATCAATTAAGACTGTGACATATTCCCTCAAATACAAAATAATCAATTTAACTTATTCTAAGTTTAAAATGAAATTCCAATTGGGGAATAACTATTTATCTATACCTAAAGAAATGGCTTATTCAGCATACACAAAAATAACAAAAGAACACATAGCGTTACCGGGAAACTTCTCCGACTCTTGAATGCGGCCTAATTCAAGAGTTACAGGGAATACTAACTAATCTACTATAAAATTAACTTATTATCTAAATATTATATTCACAGTAAATAAAGGTATACATCAATAGTTCGGA
>JAHWXV010183683.1:0-14200 GCA_024586415.1 Phrixothrix hirtus
TATTTTCCTTTATATTTAATAAAAAACAGTGTAGTTTTTAAAATTATTTGATTATTCGTTATAATTAAACTAAACATTTATATGAAATTAATATATATATATATCTTAGGTCAGTTTTGTGTTTATTAAGGTTAATTTTAAATAAAAAAATAATATTTTAATTTAATTCTTGATATATTTTAATATACTAGTGAATTTAACTATAAATACAAATTTTCACGATTTTCATGTTTTCGTTTAATTTATTATTCATTATATGGAATAAATTAAAAATATTTTTAATTTGTTCAAAGCCACATATATGACTTAATATGTATGCAACATTTCAGCTGTTTATATTAATAAACAAACGAGTTACCAATATTTGATCAGAAACAGACTTTAATTTTCCATAGTGCGACGCGTCCGAGTTTACGTAATATACGCAGTTCGTGAGTTATTAAAGTCAATTTAGTTTCTTTTATTTATTGCTATTTACATGATCTTATTTAATTTATTAAATCCATTTACAATTTTAATGTGCCTTATTATTTAGTGCAACTGACCGATTACGATGTGTTTCCAAATCTTATGAGGTATTGCAAACAGCCATTTTTTATGAGTTAATCGTTAAACATTTGAGTTTTTCCTGTTTCAGATATATATTAAAGTATGCATTTTAACCGATAATAGGAGTAACATACAATTTAATTACCCAATACAATGTTTTAGATGCAATATTTCCAGTAGTCTGGAGGACGACACGTCCGGGTTGATATTGCGTATTACGTATGTTCGTGGTTAAGGGTTAAGCCCGTCGCTTATCTTGAGAAATAAAAGTAATTTATATGACTAGAGCGTAGTACTGTCCTTGGACGTCAGATACTGCTTCATAGATAAAGGATTATGAACTGGAGCATTATTCTGATGCAATATTCATCTATTTTTTCACAACTCATATCACTTCTTCCGAACTCACTCCATCATTATTATTTAAATCACTATATAATAGTGCTGATTAACTATACTACCTTCAGGAACTTATCTATTAAACGCCCTAATAACTGAAAAAACATTAAGCACTTCTTTATACTTCAAGTTACTTGTTGGGACTATTTTTACCCTAGGAGAGTAACGTCCTTCAGTGCATGAACTGTCGTTTAAATACTGTCGTACTGGATGATCCACGTTTCACTATAGGTGCAAAAGGAACTAATAAACCTGGATTTTGTTTAGTGTTGTCGAAAATGTCGGTCCAGTTTGAATCTTGGCACTCCTGATCCAGTGCAGAATTCTTAGGAATAGTTTTAGCATAGACGTTTTATATGTCTAAATTGTTGTGCAGAATTTGTCTGACAATTTCAGTATTGATATTCAATTTCTTAGGAATCATGTGTATGACCAAAAGAATGTGCCCTCAACAATTTCTGAAATCTTCGGTATTTCATCATATGGTACAAGCTTGGGTGTTCTAGCTTTTCGTCGCCCTCAACTTCTTCTCTGCAGGTAGTAAAGCTCCGTTAAGGCTCAAAGACACGTATTAGTGGTCTATAATCCTCATTATAAGCTCCTTTGGGTGTATAATACGTCTGAGTAGCGCTTTTGCCAAATTTTATTAAAACCTTTGTATTGTATCCGTTCAATGCTCGAGTCTAATATAATATTTGGCCACATTACACACGGCTAATGTAGATATACCTCACTAATTCAGTCATTAATTGGAATAACAATTCTAACTTTTGACTGCTAATAGTTACGACTCATATGTAACAACCGCACAGTTACCTTTGCTCCGTAATTTCTCAATTTAGATTAATTTAATCATTCTCGTTATTTAATCGTGATTCCTTGTCAAACTATTGGATATGTAGAAAAGGAATTTTAATTACAAGTAACGTCGAAGTCCATTTGAATTGTAGCTTTTGTACCGGAAAAGGCAATATGCATTTCCCGTACAAAAGTTAGAGATGGAAACATCTCATGAATTCATAGCCCCGAAAGAGACGACTCTTTCTGCAACCAGAAAAATATAATCGAACAACTTCAAGGATAACGTCTCACTTTTACTAAGAAACTGAGAGATCGAGTACAATCTAGTAACATCTGACAATTTAGTTGTTCTAATTTTATTCTAAACGCCACTACAGATGCCACTGTGATATGTAGTTTACTAACACAAACTCACATCATTGTTGGATCCTCGTAGATTGCTATTAAAATCTACACGAATCCAACATAAGAAAAATAAAGTAGACTTACATATTCCAGTTTTCTAAAACTACTGTAAATAAAATAGCATATTTATAAATTTAAACGAAGTAATTCTCACCTAATAAAATAATGGATAGTTGAAAAGTGAAAATAAACTAAACCTCGAAGTGCCGAAATGAATTGTACAAAATAAAAAGGATACAAGAGGGTCCTTGTGTACCGTACACCGTACAGCAATGTAGCAATAATATTGAAGGGAAGCAAAAAAATTCAACAGGGTTGTGGTTGACTGGACAGCATCTTCAGAGATTAGAACTGTCACAATAGAAAAACCAATAATGCAAATAATTTAAAATACAGATTTTTGATTGGTAAAAAAAGAGAGAGAAGGAAATGTAATAGAGTTAATAAAAATTTACACACAAAAGTCATCATCTGGCAAGTTACGTCGAAATGTAGTTTAGATACAGTAAGTAGGTTAAGTGCTCGTTTAGAATATAAAAATAAGATAGCTGAAGCGTGACCCTCTACGACATAAGTCTTGAAGAATTACAAACACAACTGTAACGTACAAAAATTAATTAAAACCCGGGAATTTTTAACCGAGTCTCGAACACGAAACTAAAAAGGTCCTATAGCAGGAAAACAAGAACGGTTACTGGCAAATCTAAGGACAAAGCGGTTCGGTAGAGCATCAGCCTTGGTCCACTTGTATCTTAAAAGAACCGAAGCTTAAACTTGCACCGAAATACTCGAAGCCTAGGAATACTTCAATCCAAATTGCACAAAAAGCAATAAACCGCAGTAATTATATTATCAATATCCGAGATAGTATGAAACAGTTTAAAGTAAGTGAAGCTTTAATTACATCTGATAACATCATCATAGCAAGAAAGTAAAATTTTAATACGTTTCAGTGTATTATTGTTTTAAAGTAAAAATTGAATTTACGACCTATAACACGTTTCACAGATAGTAGAGTCCCTCAAACTTGTTGTTTACATTTTGCAGACTGAAATTTGACGTAGTTATTCAACATCGGTCACTGAATTTTTGTAACCATGTTTAGACTTTAAATTAGTGTATATAACATGGTATCTCCATATAAATTGATTTTTACGTTTTAATTATATTTAATAAACTGTGATCGTTGTTATTTATTCGTAGCGCATGTCGTTGGTGGAAACCTACATAATTTAAATAAGTATTAATATAAATTTATAATTTACCTTCAGGTAAAGAAATATCGGTACAGTTAATCTCTTGCTTCTGAAGAGGAGGTCTTTGGTCTTAAGGCATAATGCAAAAATAAAAACCTTAAAATGCATTGGTTATCTAACTAAAAACTAGTTCACGCATAAATTAAAAAACGCAATACACATAATTATAGCAATGCTCAAACCTGCCAACAGGTAACCAATAGCATCTTGTATTTTTCAATAACTTTTTAATTTAACTAACTAAAATTTAGAATTCGAATTGTACAAGCAGTTCATTAATTCATAGTCACAATATTGAAATTTGCCAGTTTTTAACGATTTATTTATTTTTAAAGAGTAACAAGCAGAATTTGATAATGGTCACGACTTTAATGTACGTCTAATTTAGTTGCCGAGTGTATTTGTATGCAATTTAAACTATTTACAAATTACTGGTTTACGGTCAAGTTGTATAAAACAAAGTTAACTATGACAACGTCGTTGAATAGTTGAATTCGCTATTAGCGTTCGTAATTTGTTAAAACTAAAAGACTATCTAATCACACAGCTTAATAAACGAATTCAGCTATTTAATGATGCTTGCTACAGCTAGTACTCAAGATATAACTTAAAAGACTTTACACAACAATTAATTTTACAAAACCGCATTTATCTATTAAGTTCAATTCAATTATATTTACTCCAATTGCAATTAGATTTGGTGGTTTATTAATGAAGTGCATAGTTTAAATTTAATTCATAGCCCATGGTAAAATAATAGTGGTTGATTTAATCACTTCTTGTTGTATTTAAGTGTCAACTCATTAGTTCTCGTAATAATTAATTAAAATTAAGTATTTTATTTTCTTTAACATATTTTTGAAATAAATTTTTTACAACTTAATCAAGTTTAGTGCAATTTAAGTCAATTTATTTCAATCTTAGCTCCCTTCTAAAAGAATTTTCAGAAAGTATGTCTAAGTTATCTTGTAAAAATTGCCTTTTTAAAAAGTTTTAAAAACTATAGGTACTTTGAAATTGTAAGTATTTTACTTATATTTAACAACACTACCGTCACTTTGATATTATTTTTTGGACAGTTCAATTTTCTCAGATGTTTTCCACTATTGTTTTAGCAATGCAGCAATTGTTAAAAGCAACGTTCTTGCTGATTTATTAATTTTTTAAGATGTCGGGAAGTCTAGATTCGAACGGCCATCTTCCGAATATAATCCACTCTAATCTCCTCCGAAGCTAGTTACTTACACTTTCGTCAATCCCTGTTTTGCATACTGTTCAATCCTATTTGTTCATTATATATTCCGTAACGATTGTACAATTTTATACAGAAATGCTTTCATAAATCTATCTGTACTTCCTTTTTATGTATTTTATGTTTTTTACGTTGGTTATATAGCTCTTCATAAATTAGTTTCCTTTTGCGTAAGTTTTACTTAATAAAGTTGCATATTTTTCATTTATTATCCTACTTTACATGTTATATAGAGTTGCTTTATGAATTTGGAAAATAAGTCAAGACTTCTTGTCCATTAAAAGATATTTATCTCATTAACCCCTATACATTTTCTATTATTCCAAAACCTACCTAGTCCTTCAGAACTATAGAAGCAGTTTTCAACACTAATACTTATAGAGTTTCCCTCACGTATATCAGTAGTAAGGTAGGGATATTATTTAGGGACGTAAAAATCTTCTAATATTCTCATTTTTCTCAATATCTCCAAACTTTCTGTCTACATATAATGCATATATATGATAATTAACATAAAAGTATAAATTACTAGCTCCTCTAACTATATTGTTTTACATGAAAATGAAACTATTTATAAATTACTGCTACCATGTCCTTACACTGACCAAAGATTGTTATCTGCGTAAGTACAAATTTATTACTCATTAATTAGATATACAGGGTGTCCCAAAAATAAGTGATAGCGCGCAGACGATGGGTACCTTACAACCTGTAAAACTCAATTTACTTATAACTTTTGTTCAAAAACTTTTTAAATGTTAAAATTTAAATGATATAATTTGCTCTAAATACAATGCTGTCTACTATCTAAGAGCAATTGTGAATGGAACGATAGTAAATACGTACTATAGGAATTTGACGCGCTTATAAAAATAATCAATGCTTTCTCAGGACGAGCTTGTGGTAATGTAACCTAAAACGTTCTTTGGCTTTGTTTATTTACTTTGAAATAACAAAACGTTACACTTTTACACATAATTTTTAAGCATATTGATTGCTCACTAGCAAAATTATCTGTCAAAAACACCAGATTTTAAATTGTTTTATCTCAAGTATAAGGCGTGATACTAATACAATTAATCTTGCTTTAAAATTTGTAACTTGTTCTAACACAAAATAACCGATTCTTTTATACCGACTAGTAGCAATATTATTTCCCAAAAATTACTATCGTAAACGGTAAGAGTAACTGGAAAATACATGACTTATTTATTTAGTCTGCTTTGCAAAAATGATTTTTAAACCTTTGGCATACCTGTTAGATTAGTGCACCAAGGATTGAGAAATACTGTTCTAAAATATGTTAGGAAAAGTAACACGAAGTTCCTTTAGCGTTATCTTCTGGAATGAATATTTTTAGAAACAAACGTCTGTCCCTAATTCAAAGTATGCTGATGGGTAATACACACCAAGGGCAGCTATATTGCCATCCGATACTGCGCGCACTCTAGGGTTGCTAATATTTATTAATATATCGAAAAATATTTCATAAGCTAATTTAGTTCTACAGGTCATAAGGTACCCAAAGTTTGGTGGGTGTCACTTATTTTTTAAACCCTATATATCTGATGAATTGATAGAGAAAACGGTAACAAACTATTATTTTGACCTCTTCCGCCAAATATTTTTAAGGAATTAATCGAATAGTCATCAGGATACTGATGCTGGATTAAGTTAAGCGGAAGTAATACCCAGAATTTAAGGGAATGCTAGAAAATATTTAATTGACTATCGTATTCTAACAAACAATTTAAAATTAGTAATTAAGCTTGGAAAAATGAATGCATTCATCCTTATCAAACTATCATACCAATATCACTATTAAATATAAATGGACACGTTTGTAAAAATATTGGAGAGGAACCCATATTTTGACTGAAAATTAGAAGACCCATCCTTCACACAACAGTTGTATTTGAAGTCATGCATGTGATAATTCTATTAAGAGTGATTGTAGTACAACAACGAATTTTAGTTACCCTGTATATTATATATAATACCTTCAGTGCGAAGGAATCTGTATAATCCAATTTGAACCTTGGGATGAGCATGCACATTTCATTCTTACTATACATAACACTGACAGTTTCCAGGAAATTTTTATACTATTTGTCTGTCAATATACTGTTAGACAGCATAATTAATAAGTAAAAAATTACGTGTTCTAACATTAGAAATTTAAATAAACTATCATTTAGTTTAAATTTAAAAATAATTTTGCTGTAATATAAAATAACCAGTAATATTAAGTTTTAAACCAAGTGTCATAGATTATAAAAATTTATAAGTTTACAAGGCATAAAGTTCCCGTAATAAACAAATCGCGCGTGAGTTTTAAAATTTGTGTAAAAAAATAAAACTTCAAAGCATTGGAATGTAAAATAGAAATATGTAATCAAACGTTTTACATAAAATCTTTTAAGCAAAGACACCGCCAAGCGCAGTACCATTTGCCAGTAATAAAAAGAAACTGGGACCTACCCGGTAAAATGCAAAGGAAAAAACCTCGATTGGAACAGAAACCTAATGTTCGTTATTTCAAACATGAAACCAAAAATTTTGAAATCCGGAATCAGCCATTGGATAGAAAATACAGGAGTGGGATTTTCGAATGTTAATATAAGATCTGAGCACGCAATTTCATCTTATCTTATCTCTTCTTGTGCGAGTGAGTACCACTGGTGAATTACTTAAGCGAATCTAAGTTATAAGGTTCGTTGCGACATCTTCAAGCTAAAGTTTACACATTAGCGTAAATTAAAATTTCCTAAGGTAACAGGAAAATAAAATCCAATGGTCATATACGCAAGTTTGAGTTGGATATTTAAAAGGAACATAAATTCTTTAAAAGACAGATGACATGGAATTTGAATAGTCAGATGGAAGTCTAATATTTTAACATGGAAGGAAATACAAACGAAAATTAAACTGTAAGTGTATTTATCAACTATTTAGAACGTACATTGAACAAAGGCAAAAGTGCTTCTTGTTAGTTAATTAAATTCTAAAACAAAATTCTTTAATTTTGAATAAATAACTTTAAAGAAACAGACATTCTTTCTCTAGTGAAAATAAATTAAATTTAGTTCATTCTTGTTTACTACCTGTCATTAGCTTGCAAAAGGAAACGACCGAATGGTTTGTAAACATTAGATGTTTCTTTAGGATTTGTATCTTTTAATATCTAAATGTGAATATTGTTGATTTATTATTTTATTTAATTTGAAATTTCAATAAATGTACAGATCGTAAAACGTTGTTCTAACTTGATGAAATATAAATAAGTCGTTAATTAAATTAGTTTGGTGAGATCGCTACGGTGACTAACGTAAACATTTGTCTAGACCTATTATGCAAAAGGTTCATAGCAGGTAACAGTAAAGGATTGTAAATATCAAGTCCGTTATACGGACGGGTTTCTATTCCTGAACTGGTTGATAAAGAACAATGCGGTTCGAACTAGTTTGTTTACTTCATTCTAGAACCAAACAAAGATTATGTAACTGAAGTGCATAATCAAGCAATTTATTATAACTGTTTATAGCTGCCAAACAAAGCAGGTAACTATACCTAACGAATGTGCCATTTAAGGCGTGTTGCATTCACAACTGAACAATTTTTCGGTCATCAATATATAATTATTTCCAGTTGAACTATTTAAATGTAAGCTGTAGTGATTATGTGCGTATATATAATCAACTAAAGTTAGAAATCAGTATAGAATATACATTCAGAAAGGTGGGGAAAAGTTTCTAATAAATGCGCGAGTTTAAAAAAATCGTTCACTGTGGAAAAGACAGAAAAGTGGGAGTTCTCCCACACAAAATGACCCATATGTAGCAGGTGCTTTGATACTTAGCTACTCAGGCAGCTCAGCCAGTACTTCAGGATAATGATGTGTCAGCTTTGTCGTTTTTAGAACTGTTGAAGGTATTTTATACTGAAGATTTCTAATAAGCATAAAACCTAGGTATATAGATTCTTTGACAGTTTTAAATTGACAAATCTTACCAAGTGCTTACAGGATATGGGCAATTTTGTATGACAGAAGACACATTTTTGTGTGTTCTCCCTGGTGGCCAAATTTTTACAATTCGCGGCTTTATTAGAAATTTTCTCTACCTTAATAGACGTTTATATTATACTGTACTTGAAGTTTATCAGGTGGTAGCTTTGTCGATTTTAGAACTATCTGAGGTATTCTGTACAGAAAATTTCAATAAGAATGAAACTTAGGTATATAGACGCTCTGGTAGAATTTTAATGGAAAACTTACTATATGTGGGTCATTTTATGTGAGGAAAGACACATTCTTGTGCCTTTTCTCCCGTGGACGAATTTTTAAAATTCGTTCCTTAATTACCGGTTTTCACTACATTCTTGGATGCACGCATATAAAATCATACTCGAAACGAGTGTTATGCTGTAAGGTGAAGCGAGTTCGATGAATGACCTCAATGGTTTTGAAATTGGAGATAAAACGCATAGTTAGGTAAATTAGTGATTATGAGATGCTTCTGGCTATTTGTTGTAATTTTTGCAAACTTTGTTTCAAACTGATTTAAATAAAATCTTTAAGTTTAAATTAAAGATCTTAGTTACGATATGCCAATGAACTTACATGATATATTATAAATTACTCTATATTCATTCTTTAGTAATTATGTATTTCATTAAAATACTTCTCTCCAGTGTTGCCTAAAAATAAGTGACACTGTGCCAACTGTAGGTACCTGATGACCTGTAGAACAAAATTTGCTTAAGAATTTTTTTCAAAAACGTATAATTGTCAAAATAATAGCAATTGCAGTATTATTGCAGTATTAAGTCCAACCCTGGTATGCGTGCCGTGTCACATGGTAATGTAGTTGTTGTTGATGTGTATTACTGGTCGGCATACCTTGAAGTATGAAACATAAGTTTGTTTCTGAAAATACATTTTTATTTCACAAGATGAAGTAAAATGCATTTTATGTTACTTTAGCTGGCATATTTTAAATTTTACTTCTCAATTGCCGGTCCTCTAATCTAATAGATAAATGAAAAATTTAAAAATAATTTTCACAAAGCAAAATAAATAAGCGAACAATCAATTTTCCAGTTATTCATTTTGATATTGTTTACAGTGTAAAGTGTAAAGTATATTTTAAGAAATAATATTGCTATTGCTCAAGCTAAAAAGAATCGCTTCTTCTTTTTTGGAATATCTCCACTGAACACGTTATAAGTTTTAAAACAAAATGAATTATATTAATTTCATGTCTAAAATTTAAGACACAACAATTTAATATCTTGTGTTTATAACAAATAATCTTGGTAGCAAGCAATGAAACAATTCATATGTTAATAAATTAAATATTAAAGCTTAATAACTGACTTAAAGTTATTTTGTTACTTCAGAAAACGTAAACAAGCCCAAAGGATTTTGATAGGTCACATTACGACAAACAGGGTCTCAGCAAATTAGGGCAGTACCTTTTTACTATCGTTCAATTTATAATTCCTTTTAGTTAGTAGACAGGATATTTAGTATAAATTATAAAATTTAAATTTTCTAAGCTTGAATCTTTTTTTGAACAAAGGATAAGCGTATTGTGTTCTATAGGTCATGATGTAACCACAGTTTGCACGGTGTTACTCATTTTTGTCCCACCCTGTATATTTTAAAATAATTAATTTCATTGTAGGAGTTTAATTTAGTTCAGGTTCGTGTGAGTCAGCAAAGAATCCCCAAAATAGTAGCGTGCGACCTCGAGGTAACATGGGCACCTTAAAGAACTATTATAAACAACAAGCGGCTGAATATTTCCTTGAAATCCTTCTAAAACAACTTCTGTTTCCAAAATCGATATTGCACCGTTTATTTTTCTCATGTTGTGATAACGACGGTGTTGGATGTTCCTTCTTGACGGCATTTATGTGTTCCCCTATTTGGACTCTAATTCTTAAGAAAGAAGACGCAACGTCCGCGATATCACAACGTAATAAGAAGGCAGTGGCAATATTGATTTCGAAAATATTTAAGTAATAGCCAAAATAGATTATCTAGAGTCCAGAATTATACTAGAGGCTATTGAAATCGAAAAAATGCCAGAAAACGTAAATAAAAGGGATTATCCCCTACGATTACGTTCTGCGTGAAAATCTGGTCCAGTTAACAGACATATGACTAAGGCTAACCCAAAGAAATCAATAAAAACAGCGTAGAAGCTAAAAACAATAAACACCTAAAACTAACATGGAACACCGGGACCAACTGCGCGCGCTCGTTGCGGCTAGGCATGGCGTCGGCGGGAAGGGTGTAGAAAGTATAAATCGAGAGGGTGCTCGAGCGACTAGTAGCAGTTCTATTTCAACTAGAAATTAAAGTCAACTAAACGTTATCTGAAGATGGAAAATGCGATTTTGGCAAAACGTCCTAAATTAAACCCTGTTTTATTACAGTTCAGTCACCTACCGGAGAAATGCTCGGAAACAGCTTATTTCACTAATACCAGCGAAATCCTCAAAATTAACATATATACAAAGTGTTCTTGATGTAAACAGCATTATTTAACGCACATGTAGACGGCCCTTAGGGAACCCAGAACTATAAAATTTTAATTTACCTCGAAAATAAGATTTTACAAGTTTTCACGTAAATATTGATCACAATTCTATATTTTTAATAGCCTACACTCAATCATGTATTGTTTATATACCACGGAAACTATGTTCATTTATTTAAAATCATATTACTTAATTCTTACCATTTTGTTTTACTATGGGTGAATGAGGTCAGCTGTGTGAAAATGTTCTTGTAGTAATAATTTCAAGACATTCTAAAATTACGTATTTCAATGTATCTATTGTACTATAAAATTTATTGAATAACTAATTATTACGTTTTTGTTTCTATTTTTGCCTTTAGCGCAATAAAAATGACGATTAAATTTAGTAATTTAGGTAGACATTAATAAGAGATTGTATGATTTTATAAATATTCAAAATGCGAATAGATATTTAAAATTTTTAAATTGTATTTGTAAATAATATTAAACTTACGAACGTATATGAAATAAATAACTGTTCAACTACCGGATTAAACGTTTTTATTCTTTTTAGATATTTTAACGTAATCCATTAATTTTCAAATGTCTTATTTATAATAGATACATTGAGGAAGGGTTTGTAACCCAAAAGGTTTGTAAACTTAATATACAGGGTGTATCCTATATTTACACCACACGATTCTGCATCAAAAACTGAACAAGAATCTTAATAGTAATTTGTTGTTACTCGTCCTGTGAAGAGGTATTCGCATTCCTATGTTATTTTCTGATTTGCTTGTTACTGTATAATACTATTAAACAACAAGTTCTAGATTTACTTTAAAATACAGAATGAACAAATAATTTACAGTTTTGCTTTTTATACCTCCCGTTTAGTTATAATAAGCTTTTTAATTTCCTAACATTGTGCGATGATCGTGCTTTGTAGAAATATCGCAATGCTGTACAGTATGCAGGTTGTTATAATAATAATAATAATAATAATAATAATAATAATAATAATAATAATAATAATAATAATAATAATAATAATAATAATATTCGTTTAACTACGTTATACATGTAATTTATAATTGTAGCAGGTCAAAGAATAAATAATAAATACAGTCGTTGCCTATTAAAGGCAAGCGGTGGTTCCTAGTACTATAAAAAATAGAAAATGTATAACAAACAGTTCTAAATGTGTGATAAAAGAATGTACGTAAATAATACTAATGTCATAAATTTAGAACAAATGTACAATTACACTTAAGATTTAAAATTTAAGTGACAGGTATTCATGTACATTATAGAAAGGTGTCTTCACAAAGATCTCTTTTAAATAAGATTTGAATTTATTTAGGGATAGCTATCTAATACCAAGAGGAAGATGGTCGAAAGTTTAATGTTAGGTAAATTTACTTGGGACTTTGATAATCTATATTTATTGCTTCTAATTTGCCCAGATATCCTTGTATAATGATTATGGACGTCAGAATGGGTGGAAAAGATTGATTTATTGCGGAGAATGTCGATTAAACTGTGATAAATAAATACTGAAGGTAAGGGCATAAATTTTAGCTGCGTAAAAAGAGAATTGACTTTTAAAATGATTTTAATAAGTTTCTTTTGTAGTTGAAAAACCTTGACCAAATTAGGAGAGAAATGCCCCATAGACATATCCTATAGGTAAGCTTGGAATGAAACAAAGCGAAATAGGTCATTCGTAAAACTTGAACAGTAAGAATGTTTCTAAGATGGCGAAAAACAAAGATAACAATGGAAAGTTTTTTGCGTAATTAATTTATGTGTGCAGACCAATCGAGCCTATTATCAAGAGTAATGCCCAGCATGTTAGCTGTTTTGTATTGACTCACCTCGTTGTTCATAGAAAACATTATATTATTATGTTATTATCTTATCACTAAATTACGTACAAGTAGGTATAGGTATACTTAACATTAGTGGCATTATTACTGCTTTAAAACGTCATCGTCCTTGATAATCCTCTGCTTCATCGTGTTACTGCCCTGTTGTTAGTTAGCTTGCTTATTACCACTTGTTTCATCATTTTGATTTAAATTTGTTGTTCTTGTGTTTTGCGTTTCTTTGTTATTTGGTTTGGTAAATTTTGATTATGGAGTATAGTTTTATTGAATATGCAGATATGCATCTGATCCTTGGAGAAACTTGTGGTAATGCATTTGCAGCTGCATATTTATATGCAGAACGTTATCCCAAAAGACCTCACCTAAATACTAATGTAATTCGAAGACTAGATCAGAGGTTACGAGAAAGTGGACGAGATACTCCCATTCCATCAATTGAATGAGGACGTCCACGTCAGGTATTATTGCCACACATTGAATAAGCTATCTTGAATGCAGTCGAAACCGAGCCTGGCCAAATCACCCGTTCCATTTCACGAACGCTTGATGTTGCCACAGAACCGTTCATAGCGTATTGCGAGAAAATAATTTGTAGGCGTATCACTACCAAATAATCCAAGGATTGATCCCAGAAGACTATCAACAAAGGGTAAGGTTCTGCATATAGTTACTTCGACAAGAAGCAATCAATTCTGGTTTCACCCGTCATGTTCTGTGGATTGACGAAGCAACATTTACTCGCAATGGTATGTTTAACATACATAACATGCACCAGTGGGCTGACGAAATCCCCATACTGTTTATCAATCCAATCATCAAGTACGATTTTGTGTCAATCTATGGTCTGAAATTGTCGGTAACAGGCTTATAGGACCGCATATCCTGCCTCATTGCCTGAATGCAAACAACTTTGTAAATTTGTTGGAAAATGATTTACGAAACCTCTTAAAAGGCTTACCATCAGGAGTAAGGATGAATATGTGGTTTGAAATGGGTGACGCACAGATCCATTGGGGCATTCAAAAACGGCAATGGTTGAGTCGAGAATTTCCAGATTTGAGCTGCTTAAATTTCTTCTTGTGGGGCACGTCAAAAGCATTATTTTATGAAGAAGCAATT
>JAHWXV010183696.1:0-16130 GCA_024586415.1 Phrixothrix hirtus
CAGCAAAGTATTAGATTTAAATCAAGTGTTACAATCTACCCCAACACGTGTTACAATCAACCCCGCTAAGGGGTAAGTTGTAACACTGCGCATTGTAATAAAGTTTACTTTTTATTTTAAAATTTAAAAATGATAAAACAATAAAATTGGTATCAAAACGAATAGAAAGAGTTACAGGATAAAACCTGATACATAGGTATTTAGTAACCTCAATGTATATGACGAGAAAAATTATTACGCAAAAATTGTTACAACCAGCTCCAGTCTCCCCTACTCCATATTTGAAATGTAATGGTAAATGTGATAAATCCATACGTATAAAATGTACTGGTCTTAGTGAAATTGAGATCGCATTTATTATCAATTCCAGTGTTAAATGGATTTGCCCGAAATGCGCTGATACTTTATCATTTAAGCCAATAACAAATAATGTTACTGTTGATTCGTTTAAAAAGATAATTTCTGAACAATTTTCGCAATTTAAGACAGAAATTAAAAACTTAATAGATAGTCGTTTCGACAGGATTGAATCGCGTATATCGGAGCTAGAGCGATCACTAACAGATAACCGAAATGAAATTAATGAAATTAAAAATAGTTTATCAAATAATTATGTTCATACGGAAGTAATTTTTGAAGAAAAGTATGAGAGAGCGACCCGTAAACGTAATGTACCAGTGCTTAATTTTGCTGAACCGAATGTTGCAAATATTGATGATAAAAAGTTGGCTGATCTTAATGAAGTTAAAAAAATACTTCAAAAACGAAATATCTGTATAAACCCTGTTAATGCTATTAGATTAGGCAGAAAATAAATAACAAAGTGAGGCCCTTAAAAATTATATGTAGTTCTGAGGATGATACCTTACAATTAATTAAAAGTAACTCTGTTGATGTTGATTTCCCTTTTAAATTCAGACTGGATAGAACTAAAAAGCAAATTGATTATTACAGCAAAATTAAGAAAGAATTTGATGAACGTAAAACCAACAATGAACCTAATATTAGTATTAAATATAGAAATAATGTACCTTATTTATTTTATAATAAAAATTCTAATATGTCTCTCCCAAAAAACTAAATATCTATTACCAGAATTGTGGGGGAATACGTACGAAAATTAAAGAGCGTATATTTTCTGTCAATTTAAACGATTATGACATAATTATTATTTATGAAACCTGGCTTTATGATGACTTCAACAATAATTTATTAGGCTTCTCAAATTATAATGTCTTTAGAACTAACCGTACTACAAAGGGTAAAGCGATGGGAAGTGGTTTGCTTATTGCTATTAAAAAATGTCATAAGTCCTCTTTAATATTAAGTTGTAATAAAATAGAACATATTTTCGTAACCATTACCATAAACAAAATTAACTATGTCATTGGCGCCGTTTATATACCCCCTCGATCTTCAATGTTTACTTATAAGAACCATTGCAGCGTTCTTGAAAATTTACGTAGCAAATACTACAATTTTTTAATATGTGGCGACTATAATCTCCCCGATATTAACTGGTCAAACACAAACCCACTCTCCAATTCGAGTACAAGTGAAAGTGATTTAATTATTAATAGTTATAGTTTTGCTAATTTGCACCAAATAAATTTAATCCCTAATTCTAGAAATGTCTTTTTGGATTTAATATTTACGCAAATAGCGAATGTAAAGATCAGTTTAGCTGACAACAAGTTGATTCCTACAAGTGCTCATCATTCTGATTATTTTATCGCATTCCTTACATCCACATTTGTTTCATTACCGACATATGAAACCATTTATCTATATAAACATGCATATTACTCTCCATTAAACATCTATTTTAACTCAATTGATTGGGAAATGTTATTTAATTGTAACGATATGAACATAATAACAGGTACATTCTATACAATCGTATATGAAGCTATGAATTGTTTCATACCAACTAAATGTGTAATTACTAAAGACACGTCCTTCCCTAAGTGGATGAACGTTGAATTGAAAAAACTTATTAGTGACAAGAAAATAGTTCATGCTAGATACAAAACTTTTGGTATTCATCGGGACTATGAAAAATTTTCATATTTACGGAAGCAATGTAATATTCTAAGTAAAAAATTGTACGAAGGATATATTGCAACTGTTGAATCTAAAATTAAGATTTATCCTAAATATTTCTGCAAATTTATCAAGGAATCTCGTAATAGAACATCAATTTCCAATCTTATGAAATATAGTGATAAGGTAGCAAATTCAGGTGATAGCATAGTTAATTTATTTGCCTCCTTTTTTCGTATATTTATGACACCTCTAGTGACAAACATACTGCTGCATCTCATATATCAAACCACAATGCTAATAATTTATTGTTATTCGTTACAAAGGAAGAAGTCTTTGTTACCATTATAAATTTAAAAATTAGCAACATAGCTGGTCCAGATGACATTCCTAGTAGTTCTATATCAAACTGCATTTATTCTTTGTGCAGTCCAATTTACCTCATTTTTAAAAAATCATTACAATTAGGTGTTTTTCCTGATTTATGGAAGACTAGTTTTATTACGCCTATTTATAAATCTGGCGAACATAATCTAATTGAGAACTATAGACGTATTAGTATTCTGTCGGTTGTCCCAGAAATGTTAGATAAGTTAGTTGCTTCTCAAATTGCTTGGTTCTCTCGTAATGTAATTACATCCTCTCAACACGGTTTTGAATCAGGTAGATCTACCATTACCAACTTATTTGTATATGAACATTATTTGTGAAACGCCTTAGGTTCAATGAAGCAAGTAGACTCTATCTACACTGATTTCAGCAAGGCATTCGATAAAGTCAATATTTCAATGCTAGTTAACAAGCTAGAAAAAATTGGCATATCCGTTTCATTAGCATGGATAACATCCTTCCAGAAGAACCGAAGCCAGATTGTTCATATAAAAAATTATCTCTCTAATGCTATTCAAACAAGTTCGGGCGTTCCTCAGGGGTCGCACAGTGGGCCTGTTTTATATATAATGTTCATCAATGACATCACAGATGTCATTAAAAATAGTAATTATCTTCTCTATGCTGACGACTTAAACATATATAGGGTCATTGATTCTGTACACGACTGCTTTAAATTACAGCGTGACATTGATAACATATAAATGGCGCAAGGAAAATAAATTAGACCTCAACAGCAGTAAGTGTGCACAAATAAGCTTTTATAGAGGCAAAAACAAAATTGAATTTATATATAAAGTCAACAATATCAATTTACAAGTCAAGACTGAAGTTCGAGACCTAGGAGTTATTTTTGACAGGGCTCTTTCATTTAATTCGCATGTCAACTTCATTTGCGATAAAGCTATAAGAATTTGAGGGATCGTTTGGCACATTTCCAGGGATATGAGCATTGATTCTATAAGGCAAATTTATTTTTCTTTGGTACGGTGTCATCTTGAATATGGTGCTATAATATGGTCACCGTATACTCTAAGTAATATTAATAAACTTAAAACCGTACAGAACAAAGTCCCGCGCTGCATAGAATTTAAAAAAGGAATGAATATATCATGTTAATGGAGAATATGACCTAATACTAAATGATTTGCGACAACATTTACTAAGGGTTCGTCGATGATTTGCTCACCTTTGCTTTCTACATGGACTTATAAACGGCACAATCGATTGCCCCGAAATATTAAATTTATTGAATTTTAACGTATTTGATCGCATTACCAGCACCATGGCATTATTCAGGACTAAAACATACGCTACTAATATATCTTCTAACATTCCTATTAATATCATTATGACGGAAGCAAACCACTACATGTATGAACCATGGTTTCATATTTTTGATAGCACATGCGTTAAGTTTAGGATAGACCTTAGGCATAACATTCATTATTAAGTTATACTTCATCTCTCATCAATCTGTAATTTGTTTATTTTTTTTTATTTTATAGTTTTCTTTGTTTAGTACTAGGGCACAATAGTTTCATTTCATTATAAATTGCAACTGTTACAGATTTTAGTTTCAGTTTTTTTTTGTAAGTGGTGTTTACCGTAAATAAAGTTATTATTATTATTATTATTATTATTATTATAAAGATAGCGGATAAAATTTCAATTCCTAACAAACAAATACTTTAAATGCTTAATTGCACGACGAACCATTGTTAGAAATAAGTAGATGCACATGTGCAAAAAGAAATATGTAACTAACAAAGAGCTAACTCGAGATGTTTCGTTACTTCTTTTATTAAAATGCTAAAATATGATCAAATTTTATTGAAATATAATTTTGCAATTTATACATAATATAATAGTATATTAAGGGACTAAAGTGCCTCTTTTAATCCCGGAGAAAAATAATCCTTGAAGGGTTTAAAAATCACTTTAATCGTGAAGTATAATTATTTACAAAAATTTACATTTATTAAACAAATAACATCCTACCAACAAATTAGTCTGTTTTATGCAAGGAATACTACCGAAAACTATGTCCAGTGGACCAATAGCGGCCATTGCACGTAATTGTGAAATAAAAAAATATTAACATGTAATATATTCTTATTAACAAAACTGTTATGTTCTTTTGGTGCTTGTGTTTTGTATTTTTATATTACTTTCACAGAAAATTTAAAACTGTTATTTCAAAGGTTGTCAAAATTAAAGGAACTCACATCTATAACTACAAATGTCTACGAATTATTAACGTATCTATCAAATAACGCTGCTTTCCTTTAAAATTAATTGATTTTTGACTAACTTCAAATAAATATAACTTTAATAATTCTATAAAAGTAGATTTGCTGTTAAAAATCCTGTTCAATGATTTGTTAGGTACCTATATGAACGTCATTAATTAAAAATTATCAAATTTATTACACTGTGTTCCCATACGTACGTATATAAAATATAAGTGAAATTGTTTGCAGTGATAGCTTATTGAAATCTATACTTTTAAACAACAAATTTACCTGCCGCTGCGGATTACAAGCGAATAAAATGAATACACTTAAAATCTAATGCATACTAACGAAATTTTGTTAAAGTTGGGAAACTACTGTAAATTTGCCATAGGTGTACATCTGCTTAAAATATGGTTACAAATCAATTACATACGCTATAAATATTATTGGAGCTTCGATCATAAAACTTTTACGTATAATATGATGCTCGTACCCACATATTAATTTGGTTAATTAGCCGCACTCTAAACATTTTCGACTAGAAGCTACCAACCAACCTTCGTAAGCGCCATAGACACAAAGTATTAGTACATAACTTGATAAGTGTAATAAAATTGAGAATTGTTTTAATTCTACACTATTTTTAACAAATAAATGCATATTTCATTATTTAAATACTGCTATCTTCATTAATATCTTATTCCTTACTATGAACCTTATTCTTGGGTAAGATAAATTAATAATGTAATTGCATATATAAATACTTATCAAATTAAGAACTCATATATATTATACCTAAAGCGCTTTGAATAAATATTACTTGTTAATGCAATAAATACTAATTCTACTACTTCTTATTAATTGTTTTTTACTTATTTCAGACTTCATACTTGTAAGGTTAATTAAATTTGTTTTACTATTATTACCTTTTATTTATATAATTTATTATTAAATATTTAGTCGTTATAATTAATTGTTATTCTTATCTTTAAACTATTACAAATTCTTTTCTACTCTTAAAATTAATGTTCTAAACGTTTAAAAGAAATTTCATTTTTTTATAATTAATTCATTAATTAACGAATTATTATAATAACAGCATAAGGAGATACAGATTAAGCTGATTATAACTAAAATTATAATTGCTATTGAGCTCTAAAGGTTAATTATTTACAAACAATAGGATTACCTGATTTTAAGATTGAAGTTAGTTTTGAACGTCTTTCTATTCTTTTGTAGAACTGTACAACATTAATAAGGCTTAAATCAATTTTTATAAGAATTTTATTCAGCAAAATCTTATTTTGTAATTTTCCAATAGAAAAAGTCTAAATTTGTTTATGTTCGACTGCGAAAGGTTGAAAGATCGATAAAAGTATATTTTGATTATAAGAACTAAAAACCTATTTGTGAATCTTATTAATATAGAAGAAATAGCTTTTTTGTTTGAAGGATTATTACATTTTATGTCAATTTTCGTTTTATTTAGAGAAATAATTATTTAACTAAATTAATTTGATATCATTTTGGTATGGAGTGTTATAGATTGACACGTTTTGTTGTCATTAAGGCTGTCCTACAACAGTAAAATAAGAAAATCCCTATATCTCTGTTATTTTTGAACCGATTGTTATGAAAATTGCGCACGATATCTATTAAATTATTTTAGTATTTTTATTTCTTAAAAGATAAAAAACAAAATAAAAAATTAAATTTTTGCCGATATGAAGCTGTAGAACTAATCTTTCTAAAGGTGGTTACTTCTCTACACTTTTTTTATAAAACTTCAAATTAAGAGCTTTATGGTATATAAAAGTGTATAGCTTTAAATTCGCAAAGTATCTTCCGTCTCATTTATGTTGTCCAAAACGAGCCGAATCCGTGAATTATAATTCACTCTGGACGATTTTACTAGTGCTTGTAAATTACCCTAAATCATTTGAAATATGTATGTACTTAGTTGTTTAATATTTACCGATCTAGGAAAGCATGAACAATCTTTTATAATTTTACTGTAATAGAGAGTTGTTTCAGGATGAATATTTTGAAAGACAACAGTGAAGGTATTTAATAAAAATTAAAATTTGGTTTACTAAATTGCAGAATTTAGCAGTGCTAACCATACTATGATTTACATTTGAGTGTATGTATATATCTCAATCGTCCCAAATTATTATATCCACGCCACATATCCATATAACTAGTATTTCCTGGGGATAGTAATCGTAATTTTTATATTATTTTGGTATTAAACAAAATACAATTACCTTGTACAGAATTCTCTAAAATTACGTCTTTAAGTATTCTAGCATCTCTACTCCATACAAATTTGGTGTAAGAATGATACAAGACATAAATATGGACAGGGCTATGAAATAAATAAATGGCAGCTATACAGGGTGTCCATTTTATGTGCCGTGTATTGATTGCGCATTTATCATTGGTTTTATAAAAATCTTGATAGGAAAAATGTAAATAAGGCTAAACAAGACAAGTTCTAAAATTTTTCTAGTATGTACGGGGTATTCCAAAACTCCGTGATATAAGAATGCATGATTCCTTAAATGCAATACCTCATATTTTTGTAGTACTAACCTGTATCCAACTTTACAGTTTTTTAAAATACAATAAAGTAGTTCCGAGTTATGAATTTCATTAGCGTCCATTTAATGTTTAATATTTCAGTCAATTTTCAGTTCCTTGTTTTAAAAATGTAAACATAGCAGCGATTGAGAAACCACCCACATATGCCAACATAACTAAACTTTAAATGTTATGTACAGGGCGTTCTAAAAAATCTTTTAGACGATCAACATATTTAGTTTAAATTTTCGCGATTTTTCTAAATGGAACACCTCGTATTTCTGTAGTGTAATTGAAAGCCATAGGCAAGCTGTATTCAATTCTAAATTTTTATTTTAAAATCAATTAAAGTGATACCAAATTATGAATTTTACTTGTGCTTCTTATCTAATATCCAGCGTCCAATATTGCAATCAATTTCAGTTTCCACCATTATTGCTTAAATAGTTTCACTCAGACGTCTTCTGACTGTTAGAAACGATATTTCGACATTGCCAATGTTCGCGAGATGATTTTTCATAGATTCCAAAATCCTATAGCAATTAATTCACCGGCGATTAAATGCGGAACAAAACATGAAGATTTTCCGAAACGAGTTTTGAAGAGGAGTTTCAAAGAAAAGTGCATTAATGTACAATATCGAATTAATCGAAATATAGTATCTATATTCGGCAGAAAAATTAACAACAAAGAAAGGAGTTAGTGCAAAAAAATGACTGTCTAATAAACGTAGATAGAACGTGGAAACTAAAGGACAACCATAATAACAAATTCAACGGCAATTATAATTAACTAATTAATAAAATGCTATTTCATTGTATGGACACCATTAGGAATGTTGGTAGATGAAATAGAGAGAAGCGATTCCTTTTGTAAAGCTATGGTACAAAACCTAAAAATGTTTTATACAGGTAAAGTAATTCGAAAGACATTGTAAAAGGAAATTGAGAAACGGTCTATATCTTTATTTTGCTACTTTAATTTTAATCGCCCAAGGGTATTTGTACTACTAAAAGATCCAAAAGTCACGCACATCAAAGTAATCGAGTATTTAAAGAATTTTTAATTTTCGGCATTTACACTTTATCACAAAATATACTCAAAATGGCTGTCCCGTTCAATAGTGCATTTTCCAATACTTTTTACCGTATTTGAGGTCACTTTGTGGAGTATGTGTATACTGACGGTGTTAATCTTCGCCGTTATGTTAATTTTGAACTCAGTTTAGTGTATGCGGGTTGTTTTTATAGACTTTTAGTTTAAGAAAAAATGTAGAAGTCACATCGGGCAACCGCGGTAGCCATAATCCTTTAGAGATGATACACTCGCCAAAACTCGTACAATAAGTGCATGGTTGCGTTAGATGTGTGCTGTGTGATACCGTCCTGCTGTAAATTACAATCATGTTCATCGTTTTCAAAAAGTGCATTAAACTGTGTAATGATGTCTTGACACGCAACATTGTTCACTGTAGTATTAAAGAAAATGGGACTCACTACTCGATGACGTGAAATAGCCACACCACACCCACGTGTTTTGATAGTGCAAGGGGTTTCCATGTAACTCATGTGAGATTTCAGTTGACGAAATTCTAGTGTTTGGGCTGTTCACGTAGCTACTAATGTGAAACTTCGTCAATAAATAAAACATGGTCATGCTTTGAAATTCCATGATTATCAACAAGTGACTGAAACAAGTATAGTATATTACGCGCTTTTGTTTATCCGGCTTCTTCAGCTCCTGAACACTGCGAACATGATTTTCACGAATATGTAAATGTTTTATCGCTCTCTGAACACTTCCATACAAAACCTAAGAATACTGTGATAGTTCCCTTAAAGACGTTGAAGGCGAACTCTTCATCAGACCCTTAATTTCAGCTAGTTTAGCATCAGGTAAGATGGTTGACGTCCTGGTTCTCTTCCTGTCTGCGACTGATCTGCATTCCCGATCAATCTCGTTATGACCGAATTACTGCACACTGCCACATCTGCATATTTCCTACGAAATTGGTATACAATACGCGTATAAGAGCGACTGAAAAATAATGTTCAAACACCTGGTGTGAGACAACACACGACTTTCTCTTACGCACATAAGTATACAAATATGCAAATGTTCACAAATAATTAAAACATTATTTACGTTTATTTTGGGAACGATAATTGTAATGAATGCCCATCCAACAGAGATTTTCGCTAATAACTCGATTCGACGCATGTTTTCAGGAAAACCTCTAAGTTCACGTAAAAGGATATGCAGGACACAAGAACCGTAGTAAGTATAAAAAAAATGTTAAAAACTTTTTCCAGAAAATTACAAAAAACTTGTAAGTCACAAGAATAAAGTGCCACTTACGGTCATTCAATTTTAACTATATTCTTAACGTTTCGTGTACACACAATATAAAACATATATATAGTTTTTGATTTTCGTATAATGATTACTTTTTAAGAAACTTTGTTCACAACTAATACTCCAAGTAGGTACTTCCGGTTACTCGATCTTCAAAAATTTATTAGAGAAACCCTTGCTTCATATAAAACTAAATTAAGTAGCTAAGAAATATACTAAGTTTAAAAAGAATTGTTACAGTCGATTTTAAGAAAACCGTGAAAATGAAGAATTCGGAAATTATCTAAAAATGACAGAAATAAAGTGGCACTTTCAGTCATTAGATTTTAACGAAATTTTTGATTTTGCAGAAAAAGGCGTTTGTGGCCCCAAATATAAATTTTCATTTAGTCAGGGCTTTTAGTTGCGTAGTTATTGCATTCAGAGTTAACAGTGAAAGTACTTCCTGTTACTCCATTTACAGAAAACTTTCTGACTAACCGCCTAGATTATATGAAAGCATCTTAAATGCATAAGAAATACAATAAATTTTAAAAAAATCGTTATAGCCCATTTCGATAAAATGTCTAAAAATGAAAAATTCGGAAAATATTTATAAATGATAGGAGTTAGGTGGTACTTCAGGTTATTCGATTTTAACCAAATTCTTGATTTAGCACGCTAACGTGATTTTGATCTTAAATACAAATTTTCATTTAGCTAGGGTTTTTAGTTTCATAGTTATTTTAATCAAAATTAACGGCGAAAGTACTTCCAGTTACTCGACTTAAGCAAAATTTTATGAAAAACCGCCTAGATTATATGAAATAGTGTTAAATTTATAAGAAATATAGTAAATTTTAAAAAAATCGTTACAGCCAATTTCGAAAAAATCCCAAAACACCAAAAAATTACAAGAGTTAAGTTGCACTTCCGGTTTTTAGATTTTACTGAAATTGTTGCGGTCGCGTGCGACGATGGATGCAAACTCAATAAATAAAATTTTGTTATTCTACGACTTTTGCTTTTCGAGCTATCGTGGTCACAGACACACACATACAAAAATACCCACGCACGAGCACGCATGCACGCGCGCACTCACGCACGAGCGTACACGCGCACGCACGCTCGCACGAACCCACGCACGCACGCGCGCACGCACACGCACACGAACACGCCGACGCGCACGCACACGCACACGCATATGGACACACATGTGCACAGACACACACACACACACATACCCAGAATAAATTCCAAAAACATGATTTTCGAACTCAGTGGACCTGAAATCGTGTATTTCCTCTAAAATTCCGATATCGAAAATTTTGGTCGAAAACAATACTTTCCCTTTTACCTATATTCGTTAGTCTCGAGAAAACAAGGTATTTGCCAAGCAATAAATAACAATATAAAAGTAATGTGACTAATACAGATCACAATGGCTGCTAGATTAATTGTAGTTAATACCTGTGGTGCTATCTTGCTGTAGTCAATAGAATTATTTCAACTAAATTACTACCTACAGACACGTTTATATTAATGTGCATATCCTGGATCTTCCAGTATAAATTCATAGAATTTTAATTTTCTGATTCAACAAAAAGTTAATCGTTACCTATCTAGTCTGGAAAAGTGACACAAATGATCGTGAACAAAAACGTAGTCGCAGTCTGAAGTATTATTCAGAAAAATTTGAATTACGTATAAGGTATTGGCATGACTGCAATAATGAAGAACCTGGACGATAATTTAGATGTAAGAAAAAGTCATTGTCGCTGGATATTACATTATTTAGCAGGTACGCGAAAGATACAGGGTGTCGAATGGTGCAAAACAATTATAAAGGAATAGTATGGATGTAAATCTAAAGCAATTTACAGCATCATCACTGGTGACGCAGGTTAGATATGAGCTTTTAAACTTGAATCAAATTGGCAATCAACCTAATGGGCATTTCCTAATAACCTTAATCCTGTTAAAGTTAGGAAATCTTGAGCTGTGGGGAAAATAGGTAATAGTATGTTTTCTCTCGAAATATGGACCAATTGAAACTGTATTACTTGAAAACGCACGGTTACCGCAGCACGTTACACAACAATATGCTTGCCCCGTTATTTCCAAAAATTTAGTTTACGGAGTCCTAAAAGTGAGATTATATCGAGCATTTCAAGCAAGGCAATTCTTGGAGATATCTGAAGTCAAATTAATGGAAAATGCAGAAAATCATGCACTGTGTAATTTATTTCTGTGTCCTAAATTAAAACACAAATAACGTGAAGTTCAATTCTCAACTCCAGAAGAACCCCTAGAAGATTTAAAAATCTCCTTTCTGAGTTAACCCGAATGTGGAATTTTTGTTTAGTATGTGTATTCTTATTTCAGCTTTTGAGTGATGGTTTGAATGACGATTTAAAGTATTCTTAGGTTAAGACACTCGCTTTTCTAATAATTATTTGACTCCCTCCTTTGAGATAAAACGAACAAAGATAGCATCGTTGCTCGTCTCATATCAAATGAGAGTATCAAAAGGTTATTAAAAAGCGAATGTCTTAACCTAAGAATACTCGAATAGCTATTCGACTTGGTGTATTTCTCAGACTTCAAAAGCACTCGTCAAAATAGTGGCATCTACAAATTTTATTAGTTCTTTATTGTGAAATTAATTAAATAAATTAATTTTTCTTCAATTCCAGAAAAATTTATAGTTCTTCCCTCCTTGATAATTTTGAATTCAGTCGATTCTTTGATCTTCACGTAAACACTGCCGCATATTAATAAGAGGTTGGTTTACTAGGGTTATGCTGAATATTATATTTGCACAAGGTTAGAACTCAGGATAGGGGTTTTTTCCATTTTATGCCTTAGTAAGTATTAATTCCAACCTCATCAGGATAATTAACGTAATTAACAAAATCCTAAAGACAATGAAAGGACGAAAAGTCTAAGATCAGTATTTACGAGGCCGGAGTGAATAGCATGTTTGGGCAGTTTAATAGTTACTACAAAGTAACTATTAAAAATAACAAACACACACATTTACTGAAAGCATACAAGAACTGAATAATGCAGTTACTGCAACAAATTGATTCAAATAATCAAACAGAATTCTAAAAACTTGCAAATTTGTTGTTAAATAGAACAAGTAGTTATCAAAACGTTTCATCAGAAATAAGACAAATACATTCTTATGATCAGAATTTGAAAAATCGGCTGAGACAACACCCAAATTTCTCTTACGCATTTTAAATTTAATTTGCATTTATTGGTGTTAGAAACTTTCCTGTACACCTACATTGTAAACTTTAAAATTAATTTAAAAGCATAAATAATTCATCCATTTATAATTTCCTTTATACATGTACTACGATCTTTATAATTAAATTTCGAGCTCATTTAAAGCAAAACTAATTCATAGATTTAAATCAAAAGAAATTAGGTATGTAAATAATGCACACAAATCATTAAAATATTAATTTACTTTTATTTTGAAGACGATAATTGGAACGGTCACCTATCCAAGTTACTTGCCAGACAAAACATTGCTTAACTCTAGACATTTTTCTCAATAACTCACTTCAACGAATATTCTCAAAGAAATCGATTAGTTCATGTAATATAACATTACAGGCGCAAGAAATCTGGCGAGTTTTAAAAATATCGTTATAACCGTTTTCGAAAAATTGCAAAAAACCTAAAAATCACAAGAATAAAGTGGCACTTCCAATTATTCCATTTTAACAAAATTCTTACACGGAAGGTGTAAGACAGTAGTAAACTTAAATATAAAATTTCACTTTTCTACGATGTTTGGTTTCGAGATATATTGACCACATAAGTACACACACGCGTGCACGCGCGCATGCCCGCACGCACGCACGCACGCACGCACGAAATCACACGCACGCTCACTCACGCACACACGCACGTACGCAAGCAAGCGCGCACTCACGCACAAACCCACACTCGCTCGCACGCACGCACGCACACGCGCACATGTACGCACGCACACACCTAAACACACATACACCCACGCACGCACTCACGAATGCACACACACACACTCACGCGCGCACTCACAAACACACACACGCTCACACGCGCACGCACACACACATACACACAAACATACACAAACACGCGCACACGCGCGCGCACACACGCGCGCGCACTCACACACACAAACACACACGCGCGCGCGCACACACACACACACGCACACACACACACCCACACACACACGCACGATTGTACACACACACACGCACCCACACACATGCACGCCCACACATACACACACACACACACGTACACACACGCGCGCACACACACGCCTTTACGCACGCACGCACACGCACACGCACACACACACAAACCAATTTCTGTAAATATGTTTTTCAGATTCAGGGGACCTGAAAACGTGCATTTACCCTAAAAACTGGACATCGAAGAGTTTGACCGAAAACATGTCTTTATATTATAATAGAGTATGGGAGTTATGTGCTTCGTACTCGATGTTAATTAACACACATCACTTATAGCATTGTAGTAGAGGCAATAGCTGCTGTACCATGTATGAACAGTTGAAATCTGCGTGCTGAAATATAAATAATAAACAAATTAGACGTTGATGCTAAACTCAATTTAAGTTTCGTAGCATAATTAAAGATTCAAAAAATTATTAATTTATTATATGTACAGAAATTGAATTAGTCAGTCAAAATTAAAAAAAAAGTACAATAATTTTAGGAAAGAACTGCAAAATTTGAATTTAAAAGCATCGGGAATATATTTTACATATATTCAATTAATTGAAAGTTTGAAGTTAGAATCCAAATAAGTAATATAATAAGTTAATAAACGTAATGAACAATTTAGAAAAAAATTCCAACGTTAAAATTTTGAAATCAAAGCAAACGAATTTACAGTAACTATAGTATCTTAACTAACGAAGTAATTAATGGCTAATGAACAACTGAACACCTACATGCTTATAAGAATTGTACTGAACATTTTCTCTAGCAAAATTAACAATATAATGATTGATAAGATACCACTGATACGTAATAAATTAGATAATTTGAATTTACCAAAATATTTCGTCAGTAAACAGTTCATGCTAAATAATGTAAAAATTTAAGAATCTATCAATTATGGGTGCAAGAAGCTAACTCTCTTAGAAATACGACCGCATAAAAACTTTAATACATGTTTCAACGGATTGGAACAAAGATGTCCCCTATACTAAATGAATGTTATATCCAGATAAAAGCAACCCTTCTGTTGTTTTCAAGAAATAAAAGTATTTATTAACAAAGTGTTAAAAGATTATGAAAATGAAACGTTTATCGCGATGAAATTTTAAATGGAAATACTTATGAGAATATAGAGAATTAAAGATCACATTTTGCAAGGCACAGATTTAAATTACTTATTTTAACAAAAATGGAAATTTAGAACGATTACAATATGGTAAAGCCAGACTAATCTTTTAGTGTGTAATACAAACAGAAAATCTGGGTATAACATTGAAAGTTTTATGCAGTAATAGCACGGATACATCTACGCAGGCTAATAGATAATAGATAGGAATGATTTTATAGCACGTCGACCTAAATTGTAAAGAAAATACCAAACATCTAGAAATTGCTCAACATTTAGAAGTACAAGTGAATATTTCAGACAACCTAATTTTCATATATAAAAGGTACCAAACCTGTTACAATACGTAAGCGATTTGATATGCGTATCTCAAGCATTTAGGGTATTACCATTTCATATTAAAATAATGAATTGAGGGGATTCTTGACAGAGCTTTAGTGGAAAATGAGCAGTCAAAATTAGTGTTTCATCAATAATTCTCTTTAAATAAACTTGGATTAAATTATCTCCGTCGAGGCCAGTTGAGTGGCTTTGCCAAGGATATTTCAATCTATTCAATTTAGTCGGGAAAATATTCAAGAGACTTTTCTGAAATAGGTATAGCTGCAGTTGATTCTAATTGTGTAAGTAGTGTCTGATGGGGATTCGTCGTCTTCTAGATTTTGGAAATCATCGTTGTTAAGTGTTTCTGGCTTAAAATAAGAAATATCAAAAACCTCTTAGGGATCATATTATATTTTGTCACAGTATTTGTAACAAAACTCGCCAAATTTTATATATGCCACGCTTCAAATCGCTCTTACCTGCGTCCACGTGATAGAGAAAAAAAAGAGAGATGACGTCCAGCTGCTAGGATACCTAACGGAGCGTGGGATGGGTCCTCAGCACGCCTCTGGTATAAAGTTGTTGGTAACCTAGATGCTTTTAAAAAGTTGGTTTTAGGTGATGAGAATGTGTTTTAAAAGGATTATGATCGTCACAAATCGTCTAAATAATTCATTAAGCTAATTACGCTTTGAATTCCCCAAAAAAGATAAACGTGAATATCTAAAATTTCATTCATAGACAACTCGCTAAACCCAAATAATTATTGCCAAATATTGAGCGAGTGTTGCTATGATTAAATCCAAAATTTCAAACAAAATAATAATGCCCTCAAAA
>JAHWXV010183723.1:0-10315 GCA_024586415.1 Phrixothrix hirtus
ATTAAATTCCCTTTAATAATATTTTGATAAATACTGTTAATTAATTATTGAAATAGAAAATAAGTCCTAAATAGTTCATAATTAAAAATAAACCGTTACAGTATATCAGAACAAGCGCATGAGTAAAATAAACGTGGACAGTATGAGGTGCCTAAGAGGTGCATTTGCCAAACGAGACGTGACAGAGTAAGGAATGAATGGGTGATGGATACGTGTCATGTGATGAAGACACTGCCTCAACTGTACGAAAGAAGTGCGTTAAGATGATTTTGACATGTAAAGCGAATGAGTAATGAACAATTAACGAAGAGAATGTATGAGGTAAGTATGAATGGGAAACTAGATAAGGGTAGACCGAGAAGGAGGTGGCTGAATATGATTGAACAAATTGTAAAAGGAAAGAGAATAAAGATAACAAAGAGTAGGAGAACTTGCCAAAAGCGATGCCTGAATTTAATGGAAGCAAAAATATTTTGCAATGGTGCCTTTAAAGATTCATTGACCAGTATTCATTAACCACAAAAATTTCACAAATAAAAACAGAAATTAATATTAGCTTATTAATCATTACCGTTTTCTTTCATATAATTCTCCTTTAGTTATATCAAATACGGCCTCAGTATATAAAAAAACAAACCTAATCTTAATTAAGCGAGAAAAGCTTATTTAAATCAATTAATTTAATGGTTTCGATTAGTAAGCTTTAATGATTTGTATTTAAAATTAAACGTAAACTTTTAATTATATAAACATAACAATTTGCGTTATAAAAGAACGGGTCACATCTGTAAGCAGATTTGACTAATGATCGTAATTGGCAAAATGTTCCAGAGGAACGTAAAATTCATTTAAACGGAGAACTAAATGTAATTTTAACACAAATTATCTATTCAATTTAGTTGCAACCAAAACGAAAACTATAAATCAAAAATCTATATTTTATTTAATCTAGACTTCCAGAAATTAAACCAAATAGCAGAAACCGACGCATACCCCATTCCGCACATTGAAAATATCCTTAACAAGTTAAGAGGAGCACGTTACATAACTACCCTGGATTTAAAGAACGGGTACTCGCAAATACCGCTAGAACAAGAAAGAAAACCATTAACCGCCTTCACAGTACCAGGTAAAGGACTCTTTCAATTCCGAGTAACCCCATTTGGACTCCATAGCGCTCGCTCGACCTTCAACAGACTACTATACTCAGTTATAGGACCAAATTGGAACCTTACGCGTTTGCATACCTTGACGATATCATAGTAACCGGAACCATCCTTTTAAAATCACCTGGAAAACCTAGAGAAAGTCTTGAAAAAACTAACAGATGCAAACTTGTAACTACAAAGAGACTAACTTAATTTCTGCCAGACCGAGATCAAATATTTAGGACATATCCTCAACGAGAAAGGAATCCATACAGATGCTGAAAAAGAAGAAGCCGTAATTAAAATGTAAAACCCAAAAAATATTAAAGGAGTCAGAAGCTTCTTAGGAATGGCATCCTGGTACAGGAAATTCATTCCAAATTCCACACGTACAGCCTCACCATTAAATATCCTATTAAAAAAGGGAACGAAATTCAATTGGACTGAAATTCGCGAACAAGCATTGCAATAATTGAAAGCACAACTAACAAATGCGCCTATTTTATCCTGTCCTGACTTTAATAAAGAATTCGTTTTACAAACTGACGCTTCGGATGAAGGCTTAGGAGCAGTGCTATCTCAAGACACCCAAGACAACACTGGGGGAGTAATTGCTTACGCAAGTAGAGCATTAACCCCGGCAGAAAAAAATTACTGAACTTTAGAAAAAGAAACATTGGCAATTTTATTCGCGATAAAAAGATTCAAAATGTACATAAAAGGATATCATTTCCGAATAATTACTGATCACCGATCATTAAAGTGGCTGAAAGATAAACCGAACCCGACAGAAAAAGCCGCAAAATGGTTAATGGAACTGCAACAAAACAGTTTCACACTGCAATACCGTCAAGGTTCACTTAATAGAGTAGCTGATCCATTATCCAGAAACCCCATCGTTAAAACCGCTGCAATTAAAACAAATACAATACAAAATGCCAATGGATCGATATGTTTAAAGCAGCAATAATAAAACATCCCGAAAAATAAGAAGGCCACATTAGGCCGTTCCACAAAGTTATCTCCAAAATTCTCCGGACTACACAAAATTAAGGAAATCGTATCTAAAAACACGATTAAATTACAAGGTATGAATGATAATAAAATAATCGGACTTGTGCACGTAAAGGATATCAAACTAGCTAAATAATACGAAGAATCAAACAGCGATAACCGATAACAACAATGTATAAAAGACAAGTAAAGCCATGAAACGTTTATTGCTAACAAATTAGTACATAAACAATGTCTCCGAGACCATTTAAACCATCCAGTAAGCCTTCTTTATCCACAATTCCCACCACCCGCCGAAATAACCGTATGTTGCAGGTACAGACAAAGTGGAAAGCTCCGCCACTAATCGAGTTACCTACCATAATAGTAAAGTCGTGGAGAAACAAAACAATTTCACCAGAATACCTGGTAGAAGTATTCAATAGAATTATGGGACCGTCGCCAATCACACCACCCTATCCAACGCCACCACTCAACCTCGCCCTATGGACGAAGACGTCGTCATGGCCGAGACTATCAAATCCCATGAGGCCTACCAAATCTATAACATGCCGCCGCCCAGCACCAACCCACCAGCATTCGCCACGATGGAAGTCGACATTGCCATCGAAACCGCCTCCAACAACCCACCCAACAACAAACAACAACTTGATGACCTATTCCCACAACTGTTCGTCAATTAACTGCCAACATCACCAGTCGCATCCGCCCCAGCATCCAGGAAACCGAAAAGAAAGGCGCACAAAGAGCTATACAAAAACAGCGACGGGCGGAAGTTCTTTTTCACGAAGGCTAAGCTACACCGCATGCACCAGGATCCCAACTTCGACCTGCACTACCAACTAATAACAAGATGGCACTAGAAAATAACCACCACATCAGTCCACCGACAGCAACCTGCAGCTTACCGGAGCATCCCTTTTCCCGTGTAATGACGGATGTTTAACGTTTATACAAACCGACAGAGTACCGCGGAACGCGATCTAAAAGAATAACTAAAAATTCTACGCATTTTCGCTATATTCATAAATACGGAAGTGTAATTAAAAAACATTGAATTAAAGACTTCATAGACTTTAAGAAAGTGTCAAGTATCGTGCACAAGTGTCTTAGTTTAAGTTAAAATTAATAGTAGAAAAATTGCTTAATTAAAAACTGCATTAAAAATGCTATAAAACAGTTAACTAAGATAACACAACCTGATGTAAATACAATATGATCCGCTACCGCCCGAAATTACTTGCTTTGATAAGCAATCACAAACAACCGAAATAACGATCTCCGATTATTGAAATATAAATTAATTAATAAACAATTAATTAAGAATATTACAACATGTTGCGCAATCGAATGAATTAAGCACATGCAGCTGTTATTCGTAGCACTTTGATAGCAAACAAAGATGGCAAGTCAAATCAGTATTCGCAGAACGAAGAAAGCGAATACCAAATAAGTATAAATAAAGCAATTTTACAAACCGAAAGGGAGCCTTCATAGAGACTCTATACGGGACGTTGCCTAGTCCAAAGTCCGTCTAAAGCTTTCCCTCGTCAGTAAAGCTAATTTTCTGAATAATTCCTATAACCAGGTCAACGCAGGTTCCTAAGTCCCGCTTATATGTGGACCGTCCAGTTACGAATTGAAACCGTTGGGAACACTGTATTCTAGGAGGTCCTGTCACGAAACCATACACCAGATCACTACGAAGTCGTTTACAACCACGTTACTAAGAAGCTAGCTGTGAACGACGCCGAGCGCCGTCGACGTCGTTGTGCGTTGTGTTGTATCAATAGCGGACGCATATCGACACCGATCCGGAACTATCCGCCTAATACACTCGCCCGTCGTCTGTAAATGTGTAGCTAGGTTGTGGTTTACAGAAACGACGCCGAGCGCCGTCGACGTCTTTGTGTGTTGTGTTGTATCAATAGGGGACGCACATCGACACCGAACCGAAACGATTCCCCGAAGCAAGGTAGCCTGTTGTTAGTGAATGAGTAGCTAGGTCGCGGTTTACTAACGACGCTATTTTAACAAAGACGGTCGGCGTCTATCGAGTTGCATCTCTGATCACGGGTACACGCCGGTCTCTTATCCGCATCCATCCCAGCACGAACTACGCCGAGATTGCTGCGTAGGCGCGACACCCGTCTGTGTAGACCGAAAAGCATATAGCAATTTCATGCATTCATATATGAGTATCAGGGAAATAGAGGGAGAGGGAAGCTAGGAATTTGCGCCAACTGGCAACTTTAAAGCGACGGGTAGATCCACACGCGCCCGTTTCGAGTCTTATATAAATACCGGTACAATTTGTAAATGCGAACATTCATATTTACTTTGTCCACTAATTTAGTATTTCTAATTTTTAACGTAGAATGATTTTAAGTTCTAGTTCCAGATATATTTGAGTTAATTTATTGTTAACGAATATTAATTAGTTTATTTGATTATACTATCAAAATTACTTATTTATTTTTGTCAATAAATTAGTATCTCAACATATCTTTTCAATTCCGCCGTTGATCGAATCGAACAGTAAATAGAAGTTCGTTTCGAGACCGAAGTTCGAACGACGTTATTTAGCATAAACGACGTCCATCGCAAGAAAACCATTTCCACGTCATTCCGGCAACCCAAATCGTTGAATCAGGATTACAAACTACACAAAGAACCACCCTCACGAATAAGAGCTGCCACCGGGTAGAACGCAAGTTCTTATTTCCCCTTATGCCGTTCAGTAAGGACTGAAACGTTACAGTCCGCGTTGGTAGTTTATCGTATGGAAAGCTCCTTGGAACTCAAAGGATCTATAAGACAGATCAGGCTGAATTCTTCAGAGTTTCTATAAGATGGAAAGCGTCCGTGTCCACCAGGTGTTTGGTCGTCGTGATATTAATTGAATGTGTAGACCACACTTAGATTAATAAATGAGTAGAGCAAAGAAAAAAACTATAAATTCAAATAGACAAGAACTATTTAAGTCACCGAAAAAACAAAGCAAAAGGCACCCCATCTTAACTAATAATGGGTTTCTTAAAGCGACAGAAAGGAATTGTAGTAATAACACAGAAAAATTTGCACTAGTTATTGTAGTCAAAGCTAACTATAACCTGAGGTTTCAAACGACCTTAGAAATACAATAGGCAGCGCGCGGGACGAATTTTGAAAACTCGACCACTTGCTTGAAGCGCGTATCGCTAAACAGTTGACAATACAAAAAGCAAAAGGAATATAATAGAAAAAAAGTAATCAGCATTTAGTTATTTAGTAATAATTAGGATAAATAAGTCAAAGTATTTACGTAATTTACACTAAAAATACTAAGACAGCAGGAATTTAAATATACAACACCAAAGCACGCTTTTCTAAAAATTTACAATAACGTTCACACATGGGCGTAATAGACGGAAGGCCAAGAATATTTTACATAAAGTTTAAAATTGAGACGAAGATAAAAATGGACCGTGACAACGCATGCAAGCATGGGCACACCCGCAAACGCGCACACACACTCTCCCAAATCCTATACCTCAAACATTTGCATTTGAATTTTATAACTATCGAGTTGTACGCACAGATGCAGCCCCGCAAACTTGTACATCCCCAGACTTACACTCACCCTTCAACACACTGACTCTCAGACACAAACACGCGCACGCGCACACACGTGCAAGCACACAGACGCACGCAAGTATGCACGTACGCACACCTACACGCACTATGCAAGCACGTTCCTACGGTGTGTGCGCGTGTGCACATATGCACACACACAATCACGTACCCGCACACACTCGCTGACGCGGACACGCATGCACGTACACATGTATACACACCAATACTAATATTTCACAGGCCTCATCATTTTCTTTAAAAATCCTTCAAACGAAGAACTAAAAGAATTTGTAATTTCCAAGATACGTAAATCTTACTCCTTGCGCTTGCATCAGAAGTTTATCGCTATCGCATGTAAGTTTCTTAAAATGAATAATCGAGCTTATTACAAAGCTATGAATAGGATGTATCCGTAGTGTAGAAAATATTACCCTTAACCTCTATTGTGGAATGACAAGATTTGTTGCGAGGTATGAACAAAATTTCTATTGTATGATATCAACTTAATAAGAAACCATTCTTTAGTTTTAAATTGTGAGCCTACTAAAGTTAATAATTTCCAATACGTGGAAATTTTAGCACTACCTGAATTTAAATGTAATTCGAATGTAATGATCGGATTGTTTAATTATATCTTATAAATACAAATTGGTTTGATTAGTAACCCTCGTTATTTTAGTTAAATGAGGAATTATTTAAACGTTGATTTAAATAAACATTTCGGTAAACGGCATATATAATGACTCGCTATACGATAAGCGGTAGCGGCATAGCGAATTGGTAAATTAATAGACCAGAAACGATTTCTAACAAGCTGTCTTTGCTTAATGAACTAATGACTTATTTTAACATATTATATGGTAGATTTTGATTTACAGTACTCTACTAGTAACCATTCTACCTTATTTTCTTAATTTTTCTTTTTATGGATATGCGACGACATATTAACGGGCAAGGTCATACACTGGAACGGATGCAAATTCCGATAAGACTTTTTCAAAAATGTGTGACTCAAATGTAGGTTCTATGCGATTTTATTGAGTTAGTAAGCGCCCTTATAGAAATAAGATGCACCGACGGACCACACGTTACATATTTTTGTCGATATGTTTAGGTGTAGTTAGTCAAGTTTCAGGGCAACCCTTTACATTATCCTTCTAACACAGGATGTAAAAAGGAAAAATTGGAAATCGTAATTAAGAAGTCATGTAATATTTAAAAACAAAGGGAAAGTGCGTGCGGAGATGCGCTTGGACCCCACCTAATAGTAGGTGGCGGTAAAACGTTGGCTGCTTGTATTATCAAAGTTTTGATATATTTTGGACATTGAATTGCTTCTGATTAACTTGAAAATTAGTTTACTAAAAGAGATAGTAAGTTGCTTTTTTGACTTTTTCTTGGAATTTCGGTACATTTTTATATCGTAATTGCACTAATAATATCAGCTTTCTTTATAATTTAGGAATTTACCATATCATTGCGTAATTAACGCAGTGATTTGCACAATGTTAGAGGATTTGTAAAGGCCAAACTCAACTTCAACGAAGCGCAACCAGAAAAAGGCAGGTTTTACGGATGTCCAAGGAACAAAGATAAAATTGTTATACACATGTTTGAAAAATTATTCGCTTTGTTATTAACTATTAAATGTGAAGTTGATTACACAAGAATGCTTATAAACATTGTATTCAATAGTTATATCAAATTGCTCATTGGTTTTATATTTTAATTGAATATTTGCGTTTTATATATATAATCGATGAATATGCAATTTTTAGCTATAAAATTATAACGTCTGAGCGTCGCCATCTTGTTTATGTAACAATTGTATATACCGTAATTTCAATTTAATTTTGGTCAAAGTAGTAAGTAACGATCGTGAAACCGTTGTATCCTTAAAGAAAAGTGGTTACGTTATATTCAGTCTTTGATTGAGTTCAAATTTCTCTGGCGACCTTATACAAGTGAACATTCTTGACCTTAACATTAATAAGTTTTCAGTATTTTCTTGATCACAATCTTTTAGTGTGAAGTTAGAAAATCTGCACCTGCACAGCTAAGGCCGTCCGTCCCTTTAAAAACCTATATCAAATTAAAAACGGCATTAACACAACTAAATGAAAATTATAAAAGTTCTATCTACAAAATTGTTTGAAGCCGTGGTAAATTCTATTTTGGATAAAGTGATAGATCACTAAAAATGAGTATTAGCGAATATAAAAGATACATTAAAGACGGCAAATTTGAAAAATCGAACGTTGCTAAACATTAGTTTGCAGTCGGCCATAATACTTTATGGAAATATGTTAAAATTATCTCTAGAGATCCTAATATAATTCAATTAAAATCCTTTTGATTTAAATAACATTTGGCTTCCTTTAAATAAAGAGTACCTTATTTTTTTATTCATTTTGTCTTGTTTGATATTTCTTGTTTTATTGTCAATTAAATTTTGAAATCGATTTAACCACTTTATTGTGCTTGATAACATAGATAGATATTTTTTCTGAAGGTTGTGTTTGATTGAGTTCAGGAATTTGTTGTTCAGTTATTGCGTTAACCTAAAGCCATTGACAACGTTTAAGATTACGGTTTTTTGGAAAAGCTTATTTTTTACTAATTAATAGTTACATTCTACTTTGGCTGTGTTTATCTACATATTTAAATTTTGGTAACTATGCTTTGATTTATCTTTTTATTCCTAAACTATAACTTCTAGGATATTCAACAGAATTGGAGAAGGTATGATTCATTTAAGTTTGATAATTCGATATTGAGTATGATTCGTCACTGAAACATCTGCTCATAACAAATGCTTTTGTTAGTTTGGTATAGCTTGCATAACTATCTTAATATCTTTCAGTTATATCATGTAATAGCTTTCCATTCTGTTCAAAACTAGTCAGAGAACCAAAAAGTGATAGGATCTTGGGCAATTAATGAAGGTTATCGATCAATTAAACGCATATGTTCATGTTTAAATATGGACAGTTCAATATTTTCATAAAGCAAGAGTAGCATAATAATTTATTGTATTTATTAATTATTTACCAGAAGTCGTAAATCCCTAGTAAACCAAATGAGAAACTTAGTTTATCCAATTAACATGAACAATAATAATTTTGCTGAACAATTACTATTAAAACAAGCAAAATAAATTCTAATAAAGAGATTAATGGGTAAAGTTTACTTCAGATATTCTTAATACCCCATCACTATTTTTATAAAAACAGGAATACTTACAGAAACAAGCTAACCAGGATAGCGTTATGTTCACTCCTTACTATAAAATGCGTTTCTTTCGTTTTACGTATTAACAACCTTTTTTGTGTTCTCAAAAACCGCATTGTTCTGAAAGAAGGGATACTAGCTTTCAGTTATTGTAATACGTTTATTAATTTATAGATACATACATTTTAAGTTTTGAACAAAATACATTTATAGTTTATGCCATTCGATATTATGCAACGATTTTGCAGAAAATTAACATTGCTATTAGAAATCATGTCAGCATATTAACGTGCATTTATATATCCTTGACTTTTACTTTAAATTATGGGATAAAATAAAAATTAAACTTGGCACCTATTAAGGTTCAAAACTAGTAATGCTTTAATATGTGTAGAACCCTTGCATATCATATTAAATAATTTTGCTTCAATTTCCGAGGTTGATTTACCTTGATTTCGTACTATTTAATTTTTATTAAAAGATTTGCAAGTTCGTCTATTTTATTCAAAAAGCATTAGTAATAAAGGTCACTAGTACAGAAAGCCATATATTGGCAGTACGAATGAATATGCAATGATTACTGTAAAATGAGATCACGGACGTATAATATTATGTATTTCATTTCATACTATGAGTTTCATTTTAAAACACCTCAGAAATTATTGATACATCGATTGGTAGGACATTTAAAACTTCGAAACAGGTCCACCTATTGCTGTTTGTTTATTTTGTCTCATCGTAGTAGCGTTACTTAGTAACACACTGCAGGCCCCATCCTGTAATAGCTTGTCAGCTCTCGCTGTTCTTTTGTGTGATTACAATACTTAAATCATGAAAATATAAGTATGCATTTCAATTTGCATTATCTCGTTTGAACATAATTAAAAATTAAGTTTGATTGAAATACCATTTAATTTTCAGTTTATTTAAAGTATATATTGTCTTTTGTAACCAACTATTTTAATGTACCTCGTATATACAAAATTAATATTGATAAAACCCAACGCTTCTAGAAAATTCAATTTCAGTAACATAATACAATTCGTCACTCTGTAGCCAAAATACAATATAACTTTGTAACGGTTTAAAATTCACTTATGAATTTTCTATAAAATTGGTATCGATTTAATACATTTAGTTGGCACATATAAATTATGGGAGTTTCGTTTGTGATTTTAGACAATAAAGTCGTTCATTATTATTGTTGTTGTAAATTGTTTGAGTACCGCTGTCATGTTGGTCACGCCTCCGGCGGCACGCGGTCTTGTTTCTTGCGCTCTGGTTTATTCACCAGACTGCGCGGCGAT
>JAHWXV010183724.1:0-14153 GCA_024586415.1 Phrixothrix hirtus
TATATATATATATATATATATATATATATATATATATATATATACATACATACATATATATATATATTCTGTTATAACTGGGTCTACTATTTCTCTGCCCCTAAAATTGGAATTGCAACTTAAATATTGTCTACCCCATTTAACTGTAACTCGTTGCCTAAAATTGTTATTTTGATACCTATTATAGACGTCGCAGTTATTAAAATTTTCTCGGTTATGGCTTTTATTCGACCTTTTATAACATAACTTGCTTTGGCACGAGTTCTTTGCGTTATAGCCTCGTGAATATTGCCGACCTCTAAACCTGGCGGGTTGTTGGCTTATGTCATTCCGTAAACTATACATTGTCCTATTTCCTAACAAATTCAGAACGAAATCCCGCCTTGCTATAATAGCTTCGCTTAAAGAACTAACATTTTTCGCTTGGATTAACGTTTACGTTTCAAAATTTCTTAATCCCGTACTGAAAATGTCAATTGCAATTTTTTCGTTTTCGGCTTTAAAAATTGGGACTGTTGATGTCTGGTTAGTGGATTGATCTATTGTCAAATATTATATAATAACAACACACGGAAACTGAGTTTATCAAATTACCTTGCCGATATGAAGTGTTGCGTCATAAATCGCGTCGGCAAAGTCGGGTATTAAAAATTGCCAGAATCGCAATAGGTTATAGCCACTTTGTAGAGCACGACACATTAGAATTTATATGAGATTTTTACCCGTAAACTTACTCCACTGGGGTTTTTAAGGAATTATAATACAGAATCATGGTTGAACTCTCTTTGAAATGTAGTCAAATAGTTTGATTTCGTTGTTGCGCTACAATTATAAGCATGCGCGCTCTCGTGCTCCTTTTTAAACCGCTGGGAGAACTTTAAGGATCTATCCTGCGTTGCTTTAATTTATGTTAAGATGATTGTAAATTTTCTTATATCCGGCACATTTTGAAAAGTATATTTCCGCCGCTATTTCTCATATTTGTAATCGTTGATAAGAAATCAAATCAACCTTGAGCGCATCCATTGTTTCAAATGTGAACATGATCAACGTTTTACGTTGGTACCGTACGGAGCTTTTGACACAAGAATAGAATATGACAAATTTTCATCGTACACGATGTCTAAATAATTTCTAATTAGGATGATTGCTTAGGCTTTGATGATAGATTTTCATCACTTTAACTAATAACCATCCTGCGAATTGCTTATCATAGAGCTATTCTACTGTTATACAATATTTCAGGTTGAAATTGGAAGAGGTTTTTGAAATTCTAACCAATGAAGGCACGATACAAAATTTTGTAATTTTATTGGAAGAAGTTCCGCAGATGCCAACAACGGACCTCGCAAGGGGTCACAATATCAGTCGGCGTCCAGTTAAAAGAATTTTGGAGGAAGAAATACCATTCATACAAAATTTGTCTTGTACAAAAGTTTGTAGGCATTGTTTTGGTCGCCAATTAGAATTTTGCGAAATTATGATGAACCTTTGTAACAGAAATCTTAATTTTGTCAGAAACATCGTACTTTCTGATGAAGCCACTTTCTTTTGAATGGTACAATGAATCGGCGAGTTGATCACATTAATATGAATATAACCTTCTTTGGTTAGAAAAAGCACGCACCCAATACTCGCAGAAATTATTTGTAAATTTATAAATATAGAACAGTTGATCCTTTTATTCTGGAAATCACACTAACATATAGTATCTACACGAATCTGCTAAAAACACAGATTCCTTCTTAGAAGAGGGCAGTTATCGGAGACACGTGGTTTTAATAAAATGGGGCTCCCCCCATTTTGCATGACCGTTCGTTAGTTACTAAACCATGTATTTCTTCATAAATAGGTTGGACGAAGAGGAACTGCTAAATGGCCTGCTAGATCGCCAGATTGTTTTCTGTAATGTTACCTGAATTATAAGTTTACCCACAACCATGGTTATTTAAATAAATTCAGAATCCGAATTGTAGAGGTTATCACATCAGACATTGTTTCGAACGCATTTGAAATATTCTATCCAGATTAGTGTACTTTCAGGAAACAAATAACAGCCAATTTCAGCAGATGTTGTATCGATATCGTTTGTTTGTCTGATTGGGTGTTCATTAGCGCTACTTATGTTGTTATTACAGTTACTCGTTTATCAATTTTACATTTCTTCTCAATACTTGTCTTGTGAAGGTCGTGTAATTGTTACTTATTTCTTTTTAAAATACTTCCGTTGAAAAGATAATAAGGTATAAAACTACAAATTTTCGGGTTCGTAGTTAAGCGGTTTATCATAATATGAAAAAATGTGCACAAGATCTTACATTGCAAAATTTGAAGTTACATAATATGTACAGTTCAATCTGAGCAATAGAAATAATATGCAGGTGTTTACAGAGTTTTCCCTGCACGATACATGGTCACTACAAATGAAATAGACAGCTTGGATGGCTTGTAAATGCTATACAACTAATCTTACCTAGAATCACTTTTCACTGCTTTGTAAAGTCAATACTATGAATCACACATATGCAACATGTTCTCCTTGAGTTACACAATGTACATCAAGACGATAGCCAAATACGGCCTAAACCCTGTGGAACATATCTTCATCGACACTTGTCACAACTATTCTAATGCGCTCTTTCATGTTAATTAAATTATCAGGAAGAGGAGGGACGAAAATTTTATATTTAACAAATCCTTACAGAACAAAATGAAATTGCGTGAGATGGCTCCTTGATGATCAATGGCCAAGACAGTGGTTGTTATCTGTAGCATGGCAAATCCAGTACTCTGTTAGCGATTCATACATGAAATGTATGACTTTATAGAGTCCGTGAGGGGGTGCTCCATTTACTTGGACGATAAAGGTTTCCCTTTCCTCATGCAGTTGAAGCTTCAACCAATCCACTAACATTCGGAGATATGTAGCTCCTGTCATTGTGCTACCTTTAGAAAAATAGATGCCAAATGTCTTCTTGCGAGACACTGCACAGAGTACAGTACTCTGGGAAAGTGCTGCACATATGCTACCACTACTCTGGAACGTTGAATACCCCATATTGTTTATTAACTTTTCTACTTAAGTGGAAACTTGACTCCTCGCGGAAAATTATCCGTTCAGTGAAGTCATGTTCTTCTTAATTACAACGAAGCACTTCTATGCAGAAATGTTGACGTTTGGCCTTTTACCTTTCATAAAGATGGTGCAATATCTGTAATGAGTATGTTTCCGCTAAATTTTCCAAGCACTTTATCTTGAATTTATAACTGCAAACTTGTCCTTGTTAAATTTTTTGAACTTTGCAGGTACGCAGGACGAACACGTTAGACAGTTTTTCTGATATGCGCGGTCTTCCTGGGATTTTGTCTTTAAACAAGCACGCCGTTGTTTCTAATTTTCTGTACCAATACTAGATCTAGATTCTAATAGGTTGGGCTTTTCTGAAACGTGTTCTAAAATGTCGCTGAACAATAGTTATAGAATTCGACGTAGCTTGGTCTAGCACACAGAATGATGTCTCTGCAGTATTCGCTAATTTAACATTTAATAACTATGCAAAAATTACAGCAATGAGCATCACCAACTACACAGTACGAAACTCTCACAGTTTCTAAACCTTGTTATGTAAAATTTTCGTCGATATGACAGTTAGTTTGGGAGTTATAATAAATCGAATCTTTCTATTTCATTTGTAGCAATCCTGTATAAATATTACTTCAATTTTAAATGTTTGTTTTGTAATTTATAATATTATTATTGCTAATATGAGACATTTCCAAACAACAACGCTTATTGTAGGTATTTTCGTGTACCAAAATTTTGACGTATGAATAATTAATTTTATAATCCAAGTTATTTGCATGACTTACCAAAAAGCATTTTGAAAGTTTATTTTAGCTTCATCTTTGTGTCGCGTCATTCTAAATTTTAAAATTTGTGCAATCTGTCCTATATAATTTTGCATGTGTATAAAAAATAATTGAACATAGATATGAATACCGTAATAGTGGTTGGTATGGACAATTTTGAATTAAACATATCCAGTTAATTCAAAATTTAGTATATACATTAATACCATAGTTAGCTTGATTTATTTTTCTAAAAATTTTAAACTGAAATTGTATGCTGCAATACCTCATTCCTATCTTTTTAAACTAAAAACTTTACGAATTTTGCTTGTTGATATGATCTACTCAAATGTTTCATCGATATTTATTTAAAAAGTTGATGTTTCTTTTGAATAATAACAGTAATATATTGAATTATTGAAAAGGATAAAACTTGTTTGCTACAAGCGCATGTTCCGCGAACTCTTATTCCAAATGACTCCAAGTATTTCAATATAATACCACGGGGACCTAAACTGATCTTATTTATAAATAAAATGGGAACAACTAAAATAAGATTTGTTATGGTTTCTTCCTTGTATAATTGTGTAATCCATTTAGATTTAATATTTTGGATGAAGTTTAAGGAAGCACGTGTTTAATTAAAATCTGGAACATAATGGAGACTTAACAGCTACGAATATCTGATAAAGAATCTTTATTTAGCTTCAATATCTATTGCATCCGTAATAGTTATTATTATTTTGATACAAATACATTGGTATCGACCGAAAATTCAAGTTAGTTCAGTTCATCACCGTCTCTCTAGGAACAACAGTGGGTAAAGCTACTCTCTGCTGACGGAAAACATCGCCACTATAAATTCCTGTAATTTTTGTAGCAGATTTCTATGATCTATTTCAGTAACTCGCTTCTAGATTACTGCACAGTGCTACTAATAAAGCTCTTAATTCGTATTTTCCCTTTAATATGATACATTTGATTCTTATGGAATAAATTAGAAATGCGCGTGTACGTGTATCGTTATTTTCATATTAGGTACGTAGTATTTTTAAATTAAGGCTTCATGTCAATTTCAACTTCAAATTATCATTTATTTCACCTAAACCAGTGAAGTGAAGTCACGGAAAATTTAATGAAAAGTTTTCTATTTGAAGAATACTAACTAAGCAGTTGAGTAAAATTTTATTACAATTTTAAATTTTATTTGTGCTTTCTGCTTCAAAATCAATATCTGCTTAAAGGAAATAGCTATATTTATATATTCTAATTCATTTATTCGCCGATCTAATCCCTGCTACAATGATTAATCTTACGTTTAAGAATTGAACCTTTTAATAAATTAAAGGGCGCAGTTTAATTTCAATTCAAATATTCGATGACAGTATAAATTGTAACAACTCCTAAGAAATTTAAGACATAGATTATTTCCCACGAGGTCGTCTAGTTACTAACTTGGGATTTTATACTATGTACTTGATTTAGATATTATTACCCTTGACAATTCTAGAGCATAATTTGTTTAGGATGAGATCATATTCTAATTCCAATTTTACTTTTACAGTCCCTGTCTACCATTTAAGAAACTACAATTATGAGCTTCAGAAAAATCGTTTTATTACACAGCTTAAACAAATCCAATTCCAAAATATTTTACGACAAATTAATGGACATTTTGAATAATATAAATTAATAATCTTTAAAAATATGATATTATACTTTAAAAACAATTTATATGCCGTTCTATAATTGTCATGTAGTTCAAACTAATCTAGCCATCAGAATAAGAAGTCGTTAAGGTGCCAAACCAGTAGCTCTTTTTATAGGAGATAATGGGAACCCATATTCCTGTATAAAATATTAATATGTGAGTAACACCTACGATTAGTATGATACAAATGTCAGCGAAACTTTGCAACCGAATTAATACTAAAACAACTAAAATTTATGTAATATTTATGGGTAAAAGTTTTTAAATTCTAGTAGACGCAAATTAGCGTAATTGATCTGTGCAAAAATTTAGAACATGTCTCTATTTGCCAAACACGGTGGCATTTTGATTCATTATAAATGCAACTGCACAATTGCACAAATTGTGAGCTGCCTTTATAGACATTATTAGCCACAGGAATAAAACAATCTCTTATAAAAAGTCAACACACTCAACACTCTCTAAAAAATGGAAGTATGCAGGTTGATTTTGAAATATACCGACAAACTTGGACTATCACGTGGGTGTAGTTCTAAAGCGATAGAAAAACGTTTCTTTTAAAAGGTTCTTTATAGTTTCCAAAAAAAACGTTGTTAACAAGGTGTTAACAAGCTGAACGTGTCGTTCTAAATGAATGACGGTGACGTAGTTGTTACTTTATTTTAAAATACAGAATTAATAAAAATGACAGACATTGTTTTACCTTATGGTGAAGCGGGCAAGAATGGTAGAACAACCCGTTGTTTATCTACTCGGCGTCAACGTAACCGGCAATTTTCGCATCACACAACATTTGTAAGATTTATGCAAAGGTTGCATCTTGGTGGGTCATTTACTTGCTTGTTACATGTTCGAGGTCTAGCAAAAACATGTAATTTAGTGTTTGTTTCTTTAACGTGTTTACATCTACATTACAAGATATTTAATAATAAGATATAAATATAAAAACATGAAGCAATCTTACCTAATTTATTGTTATTAACTGTTTTTTTTAAATATAGCAATAAATTGTATAACATTTTTTGAATTTTTTATTTATTTAGTTTAATCAAATACCCAAATTGTGTGAAAATGTGGAAAATACTCATATATTGTTTAGTAACAGGTGTTTGTTTAAGTAAAGAGGAGTCATTGTGTATGCGGATGAATTGAGGCCTTAATTCTAAAATAAACAAAAACGTGTCTTAACACAACGATCCATTTGTTGAAAGTGAAAATATACTCGATGACACGGAAATTGCAACACCAAGAAGGAGTAGGAATTTCTTAATCAAAGTTGTTAGATCTGTTGAGCTAACATTAAATAATAATTGATTAACTTTTGAGATCAAGTGGTAATGCGATAACGTCACATTTGACAGTTGTTATAATTTTTTGCAAATTTTTTCGGTCTGTGTTTTTCGTAGGATTTGTTGTTCTTTTTCATTGTTAATTAACATTACTTTGGTTGTTGTTCTTTTGTTAACGTGTTTTGTTTGTTTCATTATGCCAAGAGTACGGCAACGAGGATATTACCGTAAATTAAGTCGAATTATTGGTTTTCGCGAAGCTGGTTCCTCATTTGGGGAAATTGCTAACCGGGTTAATCTAAATCGGTCTACTGTAATGCGAGTGTGTCATGCATGGTTTGGAAATGACCAGGAATATTGCAAAGGAGGAAGCGGCGCTTCAAGAAGAACGAATGAGCATAAAGATCGTCGTTTAAGACAACTGGAATTTAGAGAACGATTTTCCTCTATTCGAGCAGCTGGTTACTAACAGTTTAATGCAAAAGATCGTCTTGTAACCCTTAGAATAGTATATCGCCAAATCGAAAGTTTTTGGTTAACATCATATCGTCCGCAAATTCTGCTCCCTTTGACTACAGAACATTGTCAGCAACGGTTCGAATGGCGCAATGAACGATCTCATTGGAATCTTGAACGGCGTCGTGTTGTCCTTAGCGACGGATCTAGATTTTGTTTAGGAATGCAATAGGGTCGTATGAGAGTCATATGAAGAGGGAATGAACGACGGAGTCTTCAATTTACAGTTGAGAGCAACGTACACAGCATTGTGGGTGTTCTGATTTGGGTGAGATTGCTTATAGCAGCAGGTCTCTCTTGGTGTTTATTCTAGGCAATATCACATCACAACGATATATTGCGGAGATGCTTGGAACACATCTTCTACCATACTTCCAAGAACCCGAAAATCCATTATTCCAGCAAGATAGTGCACGTCCATATGTAACAAGGTTTTCATTGAACTTTTTTGAGTAGGCCTAGCGTCACTTTTGCCTTGGCCTCCACGATCTTCAGATCTTTCTCCCATTGAACATGTATGGGATATAATGGGTAGAAGGTTACGAAATTTGCAGCGTCCTCCTTTAACTTTGAAGGTTTTGCGACATGACGTACAGCTTGTATGGGAGGAAATACCCCAAGACGAGATAAATCACCTTATTCAATCAATGCCTCGGCGTGTAAATGAATGTGTAAATCAGAGAGGCCGCACTACACATTATTAACAATTATTATAAAATTTTGTTTAGCTAATAAAGATTTTCCTTCCAAATTTTGATCATTTATTACTAAAATATAGCTGAATATTTCTACCTAATTTAATCAGGAAATTTCAACCCCTTCTTGGTGTTGCCATTTCTATGTCACTGAGCATAAGTTTCAATACAAGGATACCATTAAACTCCAAAAAACTATGGTAAACCTCTCATTATAGTAAACAAATATATTGACAAGTTCCTAAATAACAAGGTTAAGGTAGGAATCCTTGTGGTTCTTTAATTTGCCGTTTTGGATATCTACGTAGGGAACTAAGGTTTCCTCTTCAATTGCAGGAGTTTTAGGTTCAGATGACAAATTAACGGAAACATATGTGTTAACTGTAAAAGTAGTTTTATTACTTGAAGGCGAATTATCGCGATGACGTTGTGTGTTTGAATTATTAGTATTATTACAAACTTGATCATCGGTGTCAGTTGCAATTGTTTTGCATATTTATGCTGTGGGCCTCTTTCAACAGAAACATAAAGTAAACGCAATTTTACGTTTGCTAACTTGTCCACGACCTCAAGCATCAGAATGTTGAAAATGCTGACGAAATAATTCTTCATCGCCGACGTTAATATTAATGACTTGGCCCCTTTTGTAATTACTTGATTGAACTGACTGTTTTCAACTTGAAACTCTGGCTCAGGCTTAAGAAAATCTAAGCTCTTTGCGTAAATTACGCCTTAGAAATAATTTTGCGGGAGTTTCCCTGTGACTAAATGTTCAGCATTCCCATACATGATAAAGAATTTATTGATAGGTGACTTGAAGTTTTCGTTCTCGAAGATAGCTTTTCAAAATTGGTTTTAAAAATTTTGACAGTAGATTCAATAGCTCTATTAGAAGCTGGATGGTACGTTGGAAAAGATGTTCTTTATTTCTGTTATTTTTCAAAAATGTTTTAATTTTTAAGAATTAAACGGTGGTCGAGAATTATTTACAAAATTTATACAAAAGTCATAACGAGCAAAACGACATGTAAAAGTATTTATTACATACTCGGCATTTATTTGTTCTACTTCAAATATTTCAAGTAATTTTGAGTGGGCTTCGTGAATAGTCGTGAATAATTAAAAAAATATATCATCTAAAAGGATCTGGAAAATCAGTTTGAATTCGATACCTAGGTTAATCTAGCCACTTCTATGGGCATAACATATACGTAGTTTGAAAAGTATTAACATTAAAGCAAGATTTACACGATTTAATCATATTTTCGATGTCTAAATGGATTCCCTTTCACCACATAAGACGTTTCCATACTTTTGATTTCAAACATTCCCAAATCACCATCGTGAAGTAGTTTTAATATTAGCTTTTGTAATTTTTTGAGTACATCTACTTTATGTCCCTATATTAAACAATTATGTTCCAAAGACAATTCATTTCTTCTATGCTAGAAGGGTATTATTTCTTTTCAAGATATATTGTTAGGCCAACCAATTATTTTACTTAAAATAGGATCAAATTTTGTTTCAAATTTAAAATGTTGTACATTGAGTAATGTAAGCTCATTTAGTATATTTTTAGCATAATTAAATAATTCAGTTGCACTATAGTTATTGATAATGTCTAAAGGTAAACGTGAAAGAAAATTAGCATGCTTTGGTGATGATTTAATATAACAAATATAGAAACTATGTCCACTGGGCTCGATAGCATGTTCTTGAAGAAGGTTTTCTGATATTTGCGAATACCTTTCTTTGGTCCAAAAATAGCTACTAAAGCTTTTGCATCAGTATGTAAGATAAAATGTCTTCCATACAAATACTGATGGAATTTCTTAACTCCAAATATTATTGATAATGCTTCTTTTGAAATCTGACTATAATTCTTTTCTGCACTAGATAACTTTCTAGAACCATGAGCAATGACTTTTTCTTTGCCATCGGGGCATATATGAAAAATTAACACACCCAAACGATAGGAATTACTATCCGTCACAAGTAGTGATGATAAATTTTGATTATATGGAACCAAAAGTTGCTCAGAAAGCAAAATATTTTTAATTTGGTCAAATGCATCATTGCATCGTTTATTCCAAATGAATTTTGCAGTTTATCTTTTATCTCATATGGAGTGTAAAATTATACTCAAATTTTTCATAAATCTCCCGTAATAATTATAGATCCTTATAAACTGTTTAATTCGGTAACATTTTGAGGAATTCTACAATTTATAATAGCTGATACCTTATCTTTTGAAGTTTTTAAGCTATCCTTAGAAATTTCGAAACCTAAATAAGAAATTCCTTAGGGAAATAATGTTTAGTTTTATTGCCTTTCGATCCCGACTTATGTAGTATTAAAAATACAGCTTCCAAATTTTCAGAATGTTTTTTTGTATTAACACCAGTAAATAAAATATGTTGCAAAACAATTACATCTTTTAATTCGGCTAAAACAGTTTCAATAATTTTTTGAAACTATTCAGGAATTGGAGAAATGCCGTAAGCAACCCGATCATAACAAAATAACCCCCTATTTGTTGAAATTGTAGTTAAAGGCCTTGACTTATCTAACATTATTTATCTAACATTATCTAACATTAATTAAGCACATGCCTGGGATAGATTCAATTTTAAATAAGTTTCGCCTCCGTTAAATTAGCGAACAGTTCATCGATTCTCGGTAGCGGATATTTTTCAATGTGTGTTTAAAGTTATTTTATATTCCCCGCAATTTTTAATTGAACCATTATTGCTTTCCACGGGAACGAATAGACTAGCCAAATTACTATGTTCGATTAGAGATATAATATTTTTATTTCACAGATTACTTAATTCTAGTTTGACCTTAGCGTTAAGAGCAAAAGGTAAAGTTTTACAAAATACAGGTTTAATATTTTCATCGATTTTTAAACGTAATTGAAGAAAACAATTTTCAAGAGTGCCAAATTTATTTAAAACTTTATGACAGCCATCTAGTATTGAGTTATAGGAGGTAATATTAAAATAAAGATTAAGAGACATCCTATAAAGTGGGAGATTTAAATTCTAAATGATTAGATCACCTATATTAGAGAAATCCATATAATTGCAATTTCAAATTTAAACTCATATATGAACATTTACGAGGCTAGTCACCACCAAAATCGCATAACCATATATAAAAATGTAGGTAGGCAAACAAAAAAATTTTGAGTTCTCAAATGGCACGCAGAACTACTCGTGGATCATGATTCCATACTCGTTAGGACTCGTCAGCACGAGATAGATTGCTTCACAGGTTTTCACTCATGTAGGTGTTCTATTCATTTGGAATTTAAACTTCCCACTTTATAGGATATCTCTTCATCTTTATTTTAATATTACCACCTATAATTCAATATTAGATGGCTCTACCATAAAGTATCAAACGTAAATAGCACTTGTGAAGTGCTTATAAGCCAGTCTTGCATTTTTGAATGGCGTGCAGCAGTCCTAACAAGGACGAAATCATGATACACGAATGGCTGTCCTTGCCATTTGAAAATTCAAAACTTTGTTGTTGGCCTGCCTATATTTTTATGTAAGAATATTTAAGATTTTGGTGGAAAGTAACCTTTAACTGTTCATATATTTGTTTAAATTAGAACTAGCAGTTATATGTCTTTTCACTCATGTATGTTGGTGTTCTATTCATTTAGAATTTAAACCTTGCACTTTATTGGATATACCTTCATCTTTATTTTACTGCCCAATTTATTATTAAACACATCAGTATATTTATTTAGTAAAGTATCTACTCTACAAATGATAGGAGGCCATCTATCTTTACAATATATGACTTTAAGTTATTGTATAACTTACTTTTATGAATTGCACATGAAGTTATATTTACAGCAGGGGGACAAATAATAAACGGTGAATACGTATTACACTAAACTTCTAGACAAATTGGATAAAAAAAATTCATTTGAAAATACTTGGCTTGCGTAAGAAAAGCATTATTTTCCATCAGGACAAGTCTGATAGCAATGGGAAAATTGAATGGACTGAAGTATGATCTGTTGCAGCATCCACCTTCTTCTCCTGATTTAGCTCCATTTGACTTTCATCTATTCCAATGACTAAACATTTTTTTCGGAGGACAACGATTTTCCACAAGCGAAGAAGTAAAAACAGCTGTCGACAACTATTTTAGAGGACTTGGAAAATGGCGGTTTCGTGATGGCCTAATGGCTTTGGGACGTCGTTGGATGAAGTGCATTCAACTTAAAGGAGATGACGTAGGAAAATAAAACATATTTCAGAAACAAATTTTCCCATTTTCCTTTTTATTTCGGGAATATTTCAAAGCACCCTCATATTAGCAATAAAATGAAATTTCACGAAATACAAATTTCTAGAAAATTACAGCTATATGTAACTGAATTGAAATTTATTATTTCTTAAAGTTTAAATTAAACAGATTTTTTGACCGTCGTAAGTCGAATGAAATCGTGTTAAAGCAAAATTCAATTTATTCCTTTTCTTATTTTTCTTAAACGGTATAAAAAAGACAGTGTAAAGCCAGAATTAAGTGTAATGAATTTAAAACATTTCAATTCTATACAATAATAATTCAATTTTTATTGTTTCTAAAAGTGGATTATTTGTTTTCTCATAGTTTGGATTAATTCTATATGAAATTATAATAATTTTAATAATATAGCGATACCGTTAGTCTGAAAAGATTTGTAGTTGCATTTTTATAAAACTATCAGATTTCATAAATAACGTAATTAACGTTTATTACATTTTAATCGTAGTGTGCTCATATTCATAATTTGATAGGATGCAATGAACTTTTGCGCAGGTTGCTGTTGCTTCCAGCATTTGGTGTGCATCATATTCTTTTGTTGGAGTTATCAATTGTATTTGATTGATTTCATAAATTGTTAAAGGGTATGAAGTACCGCAATTTGTTATTATATTAGTTTGAAATAAAATCAGTGAACATTGATTTTTATATAGATTTATTACCTATATCAATCCTTACAGGTATATTAAATTACGATGGCGTTGTAAGTTCTATTGCTTCATTTCTTGCAGATAGGTTTTGCTAGGTTGTGACGAACTTCGAATATATTACAGTATTACCTATTCTAAGATTCAAATTTTAAATATATAAAATTATTAGAAGTAGCTAATAATAATATTGTGCGATCGAAAAAGAGTGCATCTAGAGCGGTAAAAATTTAAAAAAGTCTAGGGAATTCATTGCCGATGTATTTCTTCCTAACCAAAAAACAAGAAGTCCATCATAGGCGTGTATCTATATTTTAATTATTTTTAATTGAAAATTAGAAATTGTTTTAACTTATATCAAATGAAAAATGCCCTAAATCATTTTTAACATTCAATTAAGTAAATTGAAATTCCAATACATCATTTAAATTATCAATTATAAATGACATATATATGTGACGCCTATAGTAAAATAATTATCTGGTAACTTTAGTGTTATTTAATTTTTAATTTCAGTACTTCCAATTTGTCAGTTTGGTTGCCTATCCAGCAGTCCGCCTTCTTTCTCGATGACCATGTGGAATTCAGTATTAGCTCAAAGTTCGTAAACAATGAAAAATAAATATTAATTAAATCAATAATTAGTTGTCAAAAATCCTATAAAATAAAAGTATTCCAGAACACAAATTGTAAGTATAGATAAATAAGAGTCAAATTCTTAAGAAAGGTAACAGGAAAATATTCCCTAAAATGATAGATAAACATGTAATACAATGAACTTTTTAAATTGATAGCTGTAGACATCTAGTGGTAGAAATATAATATGCTAGTTAAGACAAATTAAACTCTGTAAGTAGTTAGAATTAATTATTAATAGACGGCATAAGAGGTTTTAAACTGTTGAAAATATTAAAAGAGTGGAAATGTTTGTTATCTAATTAACTATAGTTTGATAAGAATCTACTATAAAAGGTGATGATTTGTTAGAAGATAACAGAGAACCTATGCTTTTATGCCAAATTACACAAATTACCTGTAGCTGTATCATGTGACATCAGATACTTGTAATTCGGATTCTGTATGATATATATATATATATATATATATATATATA
>JAHWXV010183727.1:0-11245 GCA_024586415.1 Phrixothrix hirtus
AGTTGTCAATTTATTGAAAAAGAAAACACATAGTTTTCGAAACGTTTAATTTTTTAATTAAAGTTATACAGTTTAAACCAAAAATTGTTTTAATTATGAATACTAACTGTGAAAGTTCCCATAAATATTTAAAACGTAAAAAAATTGCAAATAAAATATTTATAGTAAATCAAAATTAAACAGATAATCCTACCTGTGGATTCACGTCATTACACGTGACAAGATTTAAAAAATACAAGTGTGATTTTGTTTCACTCTAATGAATATTAAACAACGAACACAGTAAAATATAAAATTTGTAATAACTAATTAATACTAAGGTTGGATTTTGTGAACGAAAGGAACGCTATCAAGCCAATGTATCTTAGAAGAAATGATTCTAAGAATATAAACTATTGCTCTATACTAATAAAATGTGAAACCGCATTTCTTTTTGCGTAGAGATATGATCGACTATTTTTACTTTATTTTAATTTGAATTAAAAGCAAGATGTAGTACGATAATTATTAAAATAATTCCAATAAAGATGTTAAAAGGTACGGATCGGATTTAAATCAACATTTTAAAAAATGGGCCTTTTTGAATGCAGTCGTCCTCACAGATACACATTATGCAGACGTAAGAGGAAGAGTGATTTTTAAGTCTGCTTATGTGGACTACACAAATTGCAGCATTTGTTAACATAATCATGCGCAGCAGTATCAAAAATTGCCACAGCCGATCGAACTATAAAGTTAACTTTATCGCTTGTTACTGTTATTGCCAGTGGGCTTTTAATTCCTGAAAAACTTGTGTATAAAATTTTGTATGTATCACGGGTGTAACAAGAGTTTATGGGCCTTGGCGAGTAATAAACCGAGGACTTAGCCTCAGGATATCGTCTTCTCGCCGCGAACCATAATCGTCTACTTTGCGCCCTTGATACAGAAATAGTTATTAAAAACATTGAGAGAAACTAAATGGCAAGAACAGAATCTTCAGGTTAGACTCGTGACGACATCTTGCTGACATTTCTTTATTACACATGTGAAAAATGGAAAGCATTCAGTTTCTTTATTTAATTCAAGAAAAAAATTTTCAATCATTATAAATACTCTTAAGACATCAATTATTTTAATCGGCAAGTATTTTAAAAGTTAAGCGATATATAGTTTAAGGTGACATTGCTAAATTTAACAGATAATATTTATCGCTGAAAATGAAACAATGTTAGCCGAGATAAACCAATCAAAATTACACATGACCGTAACTATGCCTTGAAGACAAAAATTCGATCACTTTAAGGTCGGTTGTTTTACCAGCTACAAGGATGAACGCGCTTTCTATTTTTTGTTTAATTTTAGCAATAATTTATCCAATCATTTGTAATGAAACAACTGACGAAAATGAAGAAACTCCTTTTTACGAAGGCATATTAGACTTAACTAGAGATAATTACCACGCAGCTCGTGCCGAGCACGATTTTCTTCTTGTTAAATTTTGTAAGTATATTTTTTTATAAATTATGTTAAATTACTTTGTTTTAATTTATTTTTAAATATAAAAGTTGGTTTAATTTAAAATAATTAAATATTTAATAATCTATAACCTTTGACATCGACAAGATAATACCGTTTAATATCAGGTTATGTTAGATAAGTTCGTACAATTACGAGGGTGGTTTCATAAGTTTAAAATTTTTTTTACATTTGCCGTTTTAGATGCAACATGGTGCCAGTACAGTAGAGCTTTAGCTCCAGAATACATAAAAACTGCAAAATTTCTCATAGAACAGGGATCACCGATTAAATTTGCTCAAATAGATAGCAGCGATGACGATACCATCTCCAAAGAATTGGAAATTGCCGGTTACCCTACAATTATGTTCTTCAGGCAGGGAATACTCGTTGAATATTTTGGTAAGTCCGAATATTTAGGAAAGTATCAGATTAAAAACAAATTATACAGGTAATCGAACTTTCGAAGACCTTGTATCATGGCTCGATAGAAAAATGGGACCTTTGGCTAAAGAACTTACAACTATAGAAGAAACAAAGCAATTCCTCGAATCGCATGATATCGCTACTGTTGGATTTTTCAAAGACCGAACTTCAGATAACGCCAAAGAATTTCTAACAACCGCTATTAACTACGAACACTCTGCTTTTGGCATCACTTCAGAAGACAGCATTTTTAAAGAACATAATGCGAAAGAAGGCTCCATCTTTTTGTTCAAAAAGGTAAATTCGAGTTTTGAAAATTTAACAAATTTCTCATATTTTTACTTTATTTTCCAGCATGACGACGAAAAAATTCCATTCGACCTACCTATAACTACATTCATACTAACAAACTTTTTAAAAGCTGAAACCGTACCGTTTGTTATTGATTTAAACCCTGAAACCTCAGAAAAAGTTTTTGATGGTAGCATCCAGAATCATCTCCTCGTCTTTTATTCCTCCAGTAATGATAAAAGTAAAGAAATCATAGAAACTGCCCGTTCGATCGCTAAACCATTTAGAGGACAAATACAGTTTGTTTCAGTAGACATAGATATCGAACCTCATGTAAAAATCATTGAAAGTTTCGGGATTCGCCCTGAAGAGATTCCAGCGGTTCGGGTAATAAAAGTTAACAAAGCACTTGATAAATTCAAACCCGAAACTGACGATTTATCCGCTCAAAGTATCGATAAGTTTATACGAGATGCCCTTAATGATAACATTGAACCATACTTTCTAGAACAAAGTCTTCCTGAAGACTGGGATAAACACGCCGTTCTTACTTTAGTAGCCAGTAATTTTGATAAGGTTACTCAAGATTCGACTAAGCACGTTCTGGTTGAATTTTGCGCAAGTGAAGTTAAACAATGTCTTGAATTGTATCCCATTTTTGATAAAGTTGGACAACATCTTAAAATCCACAACGACTTTGTAGTCGCTAGAATAGATCTCGCAGTAAATGAATTGGCAACTATTAAATTGGCAAAATTTCCTTCTATTCAATTGTATACAAAGGGTGAGAATATAGCTATTGAATATAGGGGTGAACATAACTTTGAAAAAATTGTAAGATTCGCCGAATCTGAAGGTAAAGAACAAGATGCCGAAGTTACTATAGAATCTGAAGATTATATGACAAAAGAAGAATTATGATATATATCAAAGTAAAATATATTTTTATTTAAACTTTATTTTTGATATTCTTTATCATGACCTTTACTTTAAATTGAAAACTTCAAATTCTGATCCTAGAAGCTCTAAAAATCAAAGCCTTTTTGATTTTATCAAAAAAAATCCACATATATTGCAGATTTAATGTCTAGTCTCAATAAATTTCATGTTATTAAATTTTAGTATTATTATACCGAGTGAGCCAGTGAAATTGTCGCCTGTTTGAGTTTTGCGTTGAAATTTTGTTATTTTTATCGCCTAAAGTTGGGGTGTATGAATACTTTATTTAAGATTAGTTTGACATGACGTTGTTCCATTGTCGAACGTATTTTACGGCAATTTTCTATTGTAATAAACATTACTTTAATTGAAGGTCAATTTTTACAGTATTAGTTAATTATTTTCGATAAGTATACATTAAAAATAGATATAGGCGTTGCAAGCAACAACTGGGAGCCTTACCTAAACAATAGTTTATGAGAAATGGTACAGGTAATACGCTTCTACCAAAACTTTTATTGTTCGAACAACTTCAATTTGAATAGTATATATTAAATATATCTAGGCTGATGTAAAGCAAAATATTTCCGTGAGCTCAAGTATTTGAATCTCGTGTTCTATAAGACTTTTACAAAGTCATTTGTACCGAAGCATAGTTGCGTATTATTCCTTTCATATGTATACTACAACTTAAGATATAACTCAATAAGGTGTAATTATCATTTTCGAAACAACATAATAAAACCGTTATTTTTTTTTATCTATTCTAAATTACCAAGTTATTACATTAATCGCTGGTCAAATCTGTTACAGGTATGTATACAATTTAGATATTTCAACATTTTACTAGAATGATAATATAAATAAAATATTTACTAAAAACCTTATCTGTTTTTGCAAAATGTCTCATGTAATTTTTTTGTGTCAAACAATTTGTGTAAATTTAATCCTTAATTGATGTCAAATTTAATATTTAATGTTAATTTGATAAAATATTGATATCATGCAAGATTTTGATACAAACAAATTAGACTATTATAATTTTGCCCGCAATTGAGTTTACCAAAATATTGCCTTCATAATAAATGCACAAACAACGTTTATTAATTTTTTTACTTATAACCTGAATAAAGATTGCACTAACATTGACTTCCTGAATGAAAAAGGGTTCTATTCGTACACTAATAAACATCCTCAGTCGAGAATAAATTATTAAAACTAGTCGATATTTGGCCATGCCCGCGAAGCAAACGCCTTAGGAAAATAAAAAGAGCAGTGACCACGTTGTAATCAAACATTGTAATAAGACATTATAAAATATATCAACCAATTCGTCCCCGTAAAAAAAATTTAATTAAATTGGCATATTAAAACAAAAAAATCTGGCGTGAGACAACACATGACATTCTCTTGCGTACATAGATGTATAAATTTGCAAATTCCTACAAGTGATTAAAATATTATTTACGTTCATTTTGGGAACGATAATTGAAACGGTCCCCCATCCACATTACTGGACACGCAAAACCCTGCTTAACTCCAAAGACTGTCTCTGATAACTCGATTCAACACAGTTTTTCAAGAAAATCTTTAAGTTTACGTAAAAGGATGTCAAAGGCATAAGAACCGAAGTAAGTTTCAAAAAAATTGTTAAAAAAGTTTTCGAGAAATTCGCAAAAAACTTGAAAATCGCAAGAATAAAGTGGCACTTCCAATCATTCGATTTTAACTAAATTTTTGACGTCTTATGTACGGAAGATATTAAACTTCAATACAGTTTTTGATTTTCATATGATTATTACATTTTGAAATATGTTGTTCACAACCTCCCGTTACTCGATTTCCAAAAATTTATTAGAGAAACTCCTTGATTAATATAAAACTAAAGTAAGTAGCTAAGAAATATACTAAGTTTTAAAAAAATCGTTATAGCGGATTTCAAGATAAGCGTAAAAATGAAGAATTCGGAAAATATCTAAAAATTACAGAAATAAAGTAGTACCTCCGGTTATTCGATTTTAATCAAATTCCAAATTTTGCACACAAAAGTGATTATGACCTCAAACATAAATTTTCGTTTAGCTAAGGTTGTTAGTTGCATAGTTCTTTTATTAAGAGTTAACAGTGAAAGTATTTCTGGTTATTATAGTATTATTTTAGTAACCGCCTAGATTATAGGAAAGCCTCATAAATGTTTAGGAAATATAGTAAATTTCAAAAATATCGTTAGAGCCGATTTCGAGAAAATCTTGAAAAACGAAAAATTCTAAAAGTGATAGAAATAAAGTGGTATTTCCGGTTATTCGATTTTAACTAAATTCTTTACTTTGCACACAAAGGCGATTATGACCTCAAATATAAATTTTCATTCAGCTAGGGCTTTAAGTTTCATAATTATTTTATTCAAACCTAATGGTGAAAATATTTCCGGTTACTCGACTTACGGAAAATTTTTAGAGAACCACCTAGATTATATGAAAGGGGATTAAATGTCTAAGTTATATAGTAAATTTTAAAAAAATGGTTAAAGCCAATTTCGAGAAAGTCTCAAAAAACCAAAAAATGGCAAGAGTAAAGTGGCACTTCCGGTTATCCGGTTTTATTCAAATTATTGTAGTCGCGTGCTTGGATCGATACAAACTCAAATATAAAGTTTTGTTTATCTAGGACTTTTCGAGATATTGTGTTCACAGGCACACACGCGCGCATGCACACCATTCACAAACACACACATGCGCGCACACACACACACACGCATGCACCGAGACACACACACCCACGCACGCATGCATGCATGCATGCACGCACGCACCCACCCACACACATACATACACATACGCGCACACACATACTCACTCACTCACACAGACCAATTTCCAAAAACACGATTTTCGTGCTCAGGGGACACGAAAACGTGCATTTCCGCTGAAATTTCGACAACCAAAATTTTGGATGAAAACAATACTTTCTCTTTTACCTACGTGTTAAAATACATTTTATTTGAAAGCTTAACATAAATTATAGCAATGTACAACAAAAAGAAATGAACAGATAGCACAGTTAGAGGAAAAATAAAATTCTGAATTTATATAATCAAAAACGCTTACGCACATATATCAATATCTTCAATTTTAGAAGAAAAAAATAAATCAATATTTGATATGCATTCCATTTATAGCAATGACAGATTGTAAGCGTTTTGACATTTATTCTACAAGTTATTTGTACTTTCCTGGGAAATTTTTATCCATTCTTCATTTATGTTAGAAATGTGTGTTTCTTTTATTGCAAATGAAGAATAGATTTTCAACAGGATTTATTTCTGGCGATAGTGGAGGGGTAATAAATTTTCATCTGACATTATAAAGTAACCATTCCTATATGCTTCTGATCATTATCTTATTGGAAATAGTAACTATTACTGATTCCCAACTATACAGCACTATCGAATAAATGGCCACGCAACATATCAATATACTTACCAGCATTCATTACCCTATCAATAAATGTCAAATTCTCCTTGCCATTGTACGCCATGCATCTCTAAACTAAAACATTCTCCATGTTTAGTGCTAGGACTTAAATTTTTACTTCGAAGTTCCGTGTGTGACGTTACGGTTTTATTTAATTACGTCGCAGGCAAAAATTATTTATATTTTGCTTGTCCAAGTAGTCGTCATGAAGGACTCGGATGAAGGCGGACTTTGTTGTTCGTAACTAACTAGATTAGTTTGTAAACAATAAGGCAATAAACCTTCATAAGTCATATATTGTTCTGATAAAAATAATTGAATGATTAATTACAGGGTAAAAATATTTACAAAATAATAATGAAGGATTTACATATATATGCAAGTATTTTCTAGGCATCTAATACTGCAACAAATAATACATACAAAGTGAAATAAATGAAATGATATGATTGTTTAACTGATGTTTGCATCTACAACAATGACAATTAAGTATTAAATTATACTACGCAAAGTTCAATTAACAAAGGCATTTAGTTGTTACTGATGGTAATCAGTTTGTCTCGTCTAGTATTAATTTCAACAACGGTCAGATGATACTACTGGATTAGTATCAATGAAATTAATTAGCATTTCTCGTGAGGAGGTTTGATATCAACGGTAATTAATTTCTAGAAGCTTAAATAAATGCTAGAATGCTTTTGGAAGTTGTCTAATAACACATCTTGTATCAATGTTTCTTACATTGGTACACAAAACGGCTTCCAATTGACCTAAGCATTTATGTACTCCTGATACATTTCCTTTTGCGGTCTGAATACTTCAAAAACGCTAGCTTTTGTGAAACAAACAACTAAAGCTCGCGTTCACGAATACTTAGCGGGTCGTACTGACAACTGCCGCAGCAAATTAAGACGACCACGCTCAACGTATGACGGTGACCTTCATGGTACTCCAGTCATCTTATAGCACAAGCAACTGGGTACCTGGAGGATTATGAATATCTTTCATCGAAGGCGCTAGTTGCCTTAGCAACAAGACACGGTCGGTGAAGATAGTAACATTGACAACCTTCCAAGTGCAAACTAGGTTCGTAGGCTCGGTCATATAATTTAAATCAAAGGTTTATTTACTATATAAGCCCCATCATGAATGTGCAATTCCATGTCTCCGATTTCGCAGTCGAAATTGAAGTGTTCTAACCCTAGTAACACAAATATCAGAGCCATATAGAAACTATATATAATTGATATCGTTCGTCGAGGTAAAAATCTATGTTGGTAATCTATGTGGTTACAATATCGAAACTATATTGTCTATACAGGACTGTATGGGGCATAGTTTTTGTGTCGAACCTATGTTGTATAATAACACTGGTTTTAGTATAGAAATTACTATACAGTATCTATACAGTTTTCCAACTTAATTACAATTGTCGGCAATACTGTATAGTATCTACATTGATCCAATGTAGCATAAACCACTAGACTAATTATGCATAAAACGATAAAAATGTCAAATAAAACACTTAAAAACGCAATATCCCCATTATTTTTAAGCATGTATTTCACATGCGCGAATTATAATTATATAATCATTCTTCATAAATATTACCTAATGAATTCAATTAAATTACACAGTATACATTTTTCTGTTATTTATAAACAAAATTAGTTTTCATGGGCAAGGGGTAAATTATAGTTTAGTGTCTGGAAACATGCAGGCTTAATATTCACATTATAACTAGGAAACTTGGGAAATAAAATATTTATTTAAAAACAATATACCTAAGATAATATATATTATTATATCCGCTTCCAAAGTAGCATATTTTCATTTCTTTGAACTTGTTTGAGACTTCAACAGAAGGGTACAATAGAGAGATTATTCTTTTAAATTTACCGAGAGGTAAACCCTTAGTAGCTATTTCGGAAATACCAAAAGGTTTATAAAAACAATATTAAGAATGGTTAGCTCAGTTTACATAATTTGAAAGTATTTTTAAGTATACCTTCTAGAGATTCGTATAGTACGTGTTCTGTTAGCTCGTTAAATATTGTAAAGTTTGTGACGTTACGTCTTGCTCTACTTGCGTCACGGGAGAAAATTATTTATATTCTGCTCTGATAGGCTACAGTCGTAAAGGCCGATTCTATCCCTTCAGGACTTCTCATTAACGGAGGGTTGGGCTGTTCCTAGCTAGATAAACTGGTTGGTAAATAATAAGTCAATAAACCTTCATAAGACATGTATTATAGATAAAAACAAATAAATGGTTATTTACAGATAGAGAAGTAATTACAGTGTGAATATCTTGGAATAAATATGTTCAAAATAATGGTGTGACATTTAAAGCAATTAACTACGCGTTCTATAACGTTAAAATAATCACGACGGTTTCAAACAAATTAAATAAACGCTCTAGAATACTACAATTAGTATATACACAACGAAGCAATCATTAGTTATTCTATAACAACGGTAATTAAATATTGAGTTTGGCTAGTGAAGTTCAAACTTTTAAACAACGGACAGATGACAAAGTTACATTAATGTCGATGAAATTAATTAAATAGCGCTTCTTATAAGAGGGCTTCAACCAACTGCTGGGATGCACTTGGAGATTGTCTAAGAACGGGTTTCATATCATCGCTGTTGGCAAAAATACACAAAACGGTAATAGTTGACCTGGAGGACTTACTGTGCTCCTGATATAACAATCCTTTGCGGTCTAGATATCTTTCAACACAACTTCCTGTTACCCTCGTAACTGGCGGAAGCGTTTGCAAGCATCCCCTGCGGGTCTGTCAGGTTCTTTCGTTAAGTCCGACGGGCAACTGTGACGCCAGAACAAGACAGGTAACACGTGTCTTACGGCGGCGGTTTCTACGAGCCTTCAGCTTCACTGTTACTCTCGCAACTGTTTAACTGAAGGGTCGTGATTAGTCTTCGGTGACGATCTCCGCTACCCAGGCACCTGGATCTCGTCAGCGATGGCAAGAAGGTTTTACAACTTCCAAGCGTAAACTAAACTTACCGGCTCAATTATGTATTGTAAATCAAAGGCTGATTCATAAAGCGGGCCCTAATAGGAGAGCGTGCTTCAGGTTTATCGTGTCGCGCTCGGATCTAGAGCGTCGCTTCGTTGCCGCAGGCGGAGTATCTCGCCTCGTGATCAAATGTGAAGTGAATCGGTTCGAGGTTGACACCAGAGTATGTCTAAGTTTTGCTTTGCTCTTTATATACTGATTCGATACGCGGTATCTTTATTCCACTCGCATACTTTGTTTTCTATTTCGTTCTTGCGCTTTACGGTCGCTCTGTAATTGAATTTTGCTACATGTTCATATTTGAAATCACGGCGTCTTATTTGTTATATACAATTAACTTAACTTATTTTGACTAAATACATTATTAGTAGTTTATCTAATTTTTAATTAGGTAAACTCCTAGATTTACAAACATTTATATCTATAATTAATTATTTTAATTATCAAAGTTTCTCGCACTCCGCGATTTCTTAAAGTCTTTTATATTGTCTTTTTAATTTAATTAATAATAACATTATAACATTGAAACTCGCGAAAAACTGTATCGGTTTTTATAATCGCGATTTCGATATTATGAGGGTACTTGTACAAGTTAGAATTGACATTTTTTTTAAATATTTTCTTTATATTGTTGTGCAAGTGTACGATATTTTGTAATAAGGTACGATATCAATTTATTTAACGTTCTGCATTTATTTTAAATTTTATTTTTGTAGTAAAAATTTGTTAGTCAATAATAAAAACGAATAGTACTGAAAGGGTTAGAAAACATAGATACCTAACGATCATTAATACCGTATTTCCAAATCGGAAATATAATCATAGAGAAGTAATGCCTATTAAGATTTTATTTTAATTTATTAAAGCTGACTAGTTTCGTGATAATATAAAGATCACGTCACTAGAAGCTAGAATTGTATAAACAATTAATTAAATTAATAAATTAGAATTAAAACCATATGGTTCTATTAATGTTGAAAATAAGATAAATATATAAATACAAATATAATAAATAGTTTTAATTCTAACTTATTTAGTTACTTAATTTTTACAATTATAGGTTCTGATGATGTGATCTTTATATGATACATAACTAGGTAAGTTTTAATAAAAAGTTTTTTAATTTATTAATCTAAAACAAATGAAGATGTATTATTTATGTAGGTAGAATTTTTACGTCGAATATACCATGCGGCTTTTATATAGGATTATCGGCATAAAACAAGCTGATAGTAATGCCATTTATTAGAATTTTAAATTTAATATGTCCATTGTTAAGAGATGGCACTGATGCTAGGGGTTGTTCCGACGACAGCTCTGCTATATCGAAATGACTCGGTTTCCCCACATAGATTCGATGTCGTTTCCATATAGAACTGTTGTGGGGTGACGGTATGGTTTCTACACCGAATCCTCGTTTCATTTCTGGCTGGTATCGATATTGATAAACTATATATTTTCGACACATCCTGTGCTACTGGGGAAACCTTTCAAAATAGCTTAATTTATACTAATTCGGTGTAGCGGTGTGTTTATTCCACGAGCGTGAATTTGTTTGCTTTCTTTTTAGCT
>JAHWXV010183754.1:0-11195 GCA_024586415.1 Phrixothrix hirtus
TATATATATATATATATATATATATATATATATATATATATATATATATATATCCTCAGAGTTCATAGATTCTTTAGGTTTGTCCTTGAAGAAAGGCGAAGTTTTTGAACGCAAACCATTCTAATATGTACACTTCCTTAGCACCTGAATAAAAATAAAGAAAACATTAGTAAGAATAGTCTTGACCTTAAAAAACCCTGTATATACAGGGTGTTCACGAAATATTTGACCCCACCCCACTACATTTTTTTAGCCTAGAAACAAAATTTAAAAAATATATAAAGGGAATTTTATGAGTTATTTGGTGGCATTATTACATTTTATACAAGGTGTTTACAAAAAACGTGGCAACCTAAACCAAAAACCTCTTAAAATTATCTTATATGTTTTTACATTTTGTTTCTAAGCTAAAAAATAAAAAAGTAAGTGGGGAAGGGGTCAAATATTTCGTGAACACCCTTTACATATTTTATTTTCTAGACAAAAATTCTTTACTTTTTCCTGTTCCAACGCCTTAATAATATTGTACTATTTGTAGCTGAATAAAGATTTATATTTCAATGATTAATAATTTTGTATTCAGTTATCACATATTTCCAGTGGCAACTAAAGTTGCCAGCCCAAATATCCGAGAAAATTACACAAAACATTTTTGTAGGCATATAAGGGCACTTTAAATAACTTTCAAAATCAGTCATAAAATCTTGTTAAAAAATATCTATTGTGGAATTATGGGCTTTAATGTGTTAACTTTAGCACGAACTTCAAAACGGTAACACGTTTTGTATAGTAAGCATGAAATAAGGTATAGGGATTTTTTGCTAGATACTGCGATATAATTTTGGTTTAAACATTGATTTTGTAATATCGGTTTCACATATTGAAAGACAAACATTGTGCTGCAACGCGTACTGATACGTTCCAAAAAGGTGTTGAGGATTAAGACTACATCTTATTGCTTAATTTAATAATGATTCGTTTATGCCATTAAGACTCAAAAATTTATTTAAAAGGCAATTTTTCTATAATTACTTTTTAACTTTAAAATATAAATTTATTGAATCTGTAGAAAATTTTATTAATAGTTCGTAGGTCAACGATTTTAATTAAAAGAAATTCAGTCTAATTAAGTCAGTATTAAATTAGTTTTTAATTTCAATGCAGTAAGCTTGAATTGAAAAGTTAAGTTTATAAGGAACTAAAATTACAAAAGTTTCTTTGATTAAAACGATTAATTTTAAATATTCTTCGCTTTAAAAATCTTACTTTAAACAACTTTGATAGCATAATTATGGTTTTAATAATATTTGAGCAGTACAAACTAGTTTCATTCTCTTAGGAAACGAAATAACTGTAAAAGAAAATCTGCAAGTGTAAAAAGGGAAAAACATTTATAAAACTTTTAATCAAATTAGCTTATACGAGGGTATAACTAAAAATTTAGGAAAAATATCCGCAACGTATAAACAATTCGGTGAAAAATTCTGTTTACTGTTTTTCAAAGAATTCATCTTAACTTTAATGGACTTTCCATTGATTCGAACTAATTGCTAAATCGCTTATTTCACTCAGACATTAGCATGCTAGAAGTAATGCTTGTATAGTCTTCAATGTTCACTTTTGCAACTGAAATCATCAATCGTACATTTTATCCTCGATTTTAAGACACGCAGAAAGTATTCATATGCAATGTTTCATTGATTTAGTATAATTTATAACTAAATGCATTGTGATAACGATGTATTGTTCGTCGTTCCCAATTATATTCACAGATTTTAGTAATAACTGCTAGCGAACAAATATAGAATGGTTTCTAATGATTGAGGTCTAGTTATCAAGTAATTTTTCTAAAAAGTTGGTAGTATTGTTAGTTAGTTGCAAATAATAGTAAGATGCTTTATTTCAGTAGGCTTTATTAAATATTTTGTACACTTAAACAAATTTATATTATATAAATTGTAAGCGCGTCTGAAATTCTTGCGACATTGGTCATCCATATGGAAATACCTGGTACCTATACACAGGTAGTAATAATAGAATCCAATTGGTGAATTACCAGTATTAGTTGTATACCAAAATCACAATGGTAAATTTGTAAATTTGTAAATTGTATAATTTAATTTTATTAGAAATTCGCTGCGAGAATAATGACATTATTCAAAAACTTCAATTTTTCAGGAAACGCATTTTAAGAAATCATAGATACTTAACGCCTCATATATCAATGATACTATTAGAAATTTAATTATTATCTTCGAATTTACTTAAGGAAGGTAATAGAATATTAATTAGCATCCACAAAATACTGGCGTTTGTTGGAGAATATTGAATGCTTGTTGATTATTTATAATTTTACGTAAATGTGTCATTATTCTTAAAGTAAAACGAATTACATTCAAATAATGCCAAATAACGTTATTTTTGATAAACTAGGAACAATATGGGACTGATCTATGTTTTCAGCTCAAAATGGCCGTTTTTTTGATAGAGCCATTATTCTCAAAAAGCATTGAATTATTAAAATTCCAAAATCCCAGGCTACGTTTTATAAAACATAAGAGAATTTTTCTTAAAAATATTGTTTAGCTAAAAATAAACGATAGCCTTTCTCGTCTTCCTCCCTTCAATTTCAAGGAGAAATACTTCGTTCACGAGTAGTAGAGGTCGTAGAGCCAAAAAGTTAGGTTGTGTTTCAGTAGTGTACGCCTAGGCGATATTCAAAGAACACATTTGAAGAGTTACCCGTATGACGTATTAGAGGATAAAATTGATAGAAGCTTGATCTATTTTCCCCCAGGGAGAATTTTTAGAAAAGGGGTCAATTTCAATCTACTGTCGATTTGGAATTAAAGGTTTTAAATCTGACAAGATAATATGTTACTTACGATAAAGAGAATATCCGAGACTGCACGTCTGTTATCTTCAATTCGGGAAGTCAACGATCTTCAGATCGCCAAATAGGTGGTTTATCCGTTATTTAAACTCCAGCGATCTACGCCCTCGTTAAGTAAACTCTGCTGGGACTAATTAGTCGATCACGTGTAGATTCAAGACAAGTTCGTTAATATCATAAATAAAAGTTAGCATTTTTTAAATTTTAATTGTTTATATTATTAAGGTCATTAGTGCAAATACTTTCGTGTTCAATTAAGAATAGTTTAATTATTAGTCACTCAAGGGTACCTTTATTTAAATATAGAAATTATGATTTCCATTATTCCCTTCCGCGGAGACAAATAAACTGTTAATTGTAATTCACATTTTTTACTTTTCATTATATTCGATCTTTAAGTACCGTTATTATTTTTTATATGTAGACCTGTTGTTTATAATGACCCACACTAGTTAATTTTTCAGTGAATCACCAGTTTAGTTAGTCTGTCGGAATTTTACCTGATCGAAGAGGCAGCCTTACTGTAAGTACATATTAATATCATCCTCGATTTAAAGAGTTGGAGGACGATTTCTTTGTTTCAACTGTTTCTATAACCACCGAATTTTGGATTATTATCGTCCCGTTATTGTTGAAAACAAAGTGATGCCCCTATTTACAACTTTTTCACGAATTTTTGAACACCTACCTAAAACCCCCGGATTAAATTAGCTAATTCAGGAGAATTGCTAATTTTAATAACCTCAGGGGCGTAGGGCCCAATTTGGAACGTTATAAAATGTTTGCAAAATGAAATATAAATATAGCAGCATAACATTTGGCAATAAACTGTAATCTATTAATCAATTCCCATAATAGTGCTACAAATGCTGAAGTGTAGTTCTAGCCGTGTGTGCAGTTGCACTGCTTGAATGAAATTAGACACGTCCCAATTTGTCATCATTTAATTAATTAATAAAAAACTAGAATTATACTTCGATAATTTTCATCCACAATTGTTTCGTTAAATATTGGTTCCACTATTCTACGTTTAGAAATTCCTATTTATATAAAATTTGTTTAGTTAAAATTGTCAGGATTGTTTGTTGCGTAAGTTCGATAACCCAACAAATAAAACTACGCTTCATCGGCAAATACTGTTAAGTCAAATAGATCATAATGTTAATTATAATTAAACAATTGGCAATAATTTATTCTTCGTATATAATCAACTTCATGTAATTCTCAAACAACGTTTACCTTATATAGATGCATATGCAAAATCTTTAATGCCGTACAAGAAGTTGTATAAGATAACCACAAAAATACTATTTTAATATTAAGTATCTGTTTCTGTGTATAATTTTATTAAGACTTATGCAGGCTTTGTTCAATATTTTTTTTAAAACAGTGTATTACTTGGTCTTTGTGTTTGAAAAACACTTATTCGTGACGATTACATCACGAAATGCTTCACTAAACTGCTCTCTACAAGATTATAATGAATGAATTCATGTTCTATTCTGAATTACGGTTCCATTACGAAAATCAGCATTAAGAATAAAAGTATGTTGTTGAGTGGTAAACACCATGATTAATAAAATCTTTGATTTATAACCTGCAAATTAAAAAGTAACTTAATTATGCAGTATTTCTGTTTGCTTTAAATAACTTACCAAAGTAATGCAAAAATACAATAAAGAATTCGTAAAAGAGCTGATTTTATGTAGAAATATAAAATCTAATGTAAAAATATAACAAAAATAACCAAATACACGCACACCTCTATGATAAAAACGACAATCAAGCATATCTAGCGATACCCGAATAAATTTTAAATCGAGATTGTTACTCGATATGTTTAAAAATTTCCCGTTAAAACTCCAAACATTAAGTTTACGGCATACAGTGGCAAGATTATCCACTTGAGACACAAACAGAGTGGTCACGTCCTTTCTAGCATTGTAAGAACCGACAAAATGTGTTGAGTTTTGCTCAAGGACAAATATACGTTTCATTTACCGATGCTATAGCATGTACGTGGATTTATTCTTCTCTATTAAATTGTTTGAAACCTATATTGCACCATTTAACACAGTGATCTGAAATACATCATGTGACATGTGGCGACGCGTGTGCATTTTTATCACATTTAAATAGTTATACATGTTGTTCCCTTACAATGCCCAAGACTGATTAAAGCTCATGGTATGTAACTTGTCAATTTCGCACATTAAGTACAGTTTTAATACTTCATAGTAGCAGCGTGTGTTTGCTTTCGCAGAACTCATCACTAAGACTACTACGTCCAAGCGTGAATTATAGGACCTAGCGATTCTTGTCGTTTTTTATGACGTTTCTTTACCCAGGCAGAAATAAACCGATTGACTTGTTTGTTGAATTAAAACACTTTGAATATCATAAAAAGCACAGCTACAATACACGTGGGTTGCTATTTATATATTCAGAATAATAAACAAAAACAAATATTTATCATTTACAATGGTTTTATTGTTTCTCAAATTATTCTCTGCGATAACCGATAGCACTTTTTCCATTCCAATTGAGGTATCACTAAAACATACATCAATTGCTCGCCCTAGTGTCAAAAAGTGATGACCACGTAGCTATTCATTGCGTACGGGAACAAAAAAGAATCATTTTGTACCAGATAAGGGCTGCACTACGGATGACCCATCAATTCGATGTTTTCACCAGTGAAACAAGGAATTGCTTGTTGTAACGTGCGGTGATCAGTGCATCAAAACTTATAACGGGGATGCTTGATCAGTATTACAAATACCTCGGGTTTAGCTCTTAAGTCGGAGTTAGGGTCAGGACTGCTCGTTGGATGTTTCGGAAATTACCTACCTAAAATTTATTTCATTTATGCACACGATAAAATCATTTACAAAGTTGTTTCCCAGTGTAATTCGGATCTGACAATTTGTTTATAATCGTTGGTTACCTTTACTTTTGTACGTATTGTATATATTTTTGTACCCATACTTTTGCATTAATAAGCTCAAATTAACACTTTTGATTTTTAATTTAATTGTTGCTCGTAAGCGCACTTTACGATTTCTTTTAGAGCTAGGTGTACACCTTTTTAAAATGTTACTTTTACTTGTAATTAATTATGTAGCACTGAAATGTACTCTATTTTAATTCAAACTATTTACAAGTAATTTTAACTGATTTCAAATTGTGATTGATTTTTATTTATTTTTGCATTTGCAACTATTACCATAAGCAACGGTTATATTACTTTTGTAATATAATCATTTATTAATTGTTTGTATATATTCAGTAATAACATTTTTAAACAGAAGAGTCATTTATTTAACATAATAAATTAAATTCTACATGGTATTTTATTTCAGATATTAACCTTTAAATTAGTTGACAGCCGTTCTACTTGAAATTGTTAGACGTAGATGGCGTATTAATGCATTTTATGGTTAATATTTACGGTCGATATAATCGCTTTTAACGTTGATAGGTCACCAAAATGGCACTTGTTTACCTACGTTGTGTGTTAATTAGGTTATTTGCGCGCGTGAAATTTAACTTAGGTAATTATCGATGAGTGTTTAATTATTTATAATTAAACTGGGTTTATTTAGTGGAACAAGTTCGATATTCATCTCGGGATGCATGTCGAACGAAGCAAGACGGATCGAGCTTCAGAGCGGCCCCTCATCAAACTTTAGGGAAGGAATTCGATATGTTTTACACACCTCGGTGAGTGTTTGTTATATATAGTTCTTAACTAAACGAGAATTGTATTTTTCCAAGTTTATTAATTGAATTCAAATCTAAAACAATGCGAGGAAGCAAACTTTGTAATCCTTTAAAATGAAGTGCTTCAGAGCGTTTCGTTCTTGTTAAATTCTGGAACAATACGGTCTGTAGCAAAAGTATTACTTACTGTATTACATTTTAATTTATGAAACGGGAACTGAACTTTACGGATTGAAACAACAATTCGTAGGATTAAATCTACCACTCGTTTATGGGGTAAATCATAACCTATTATTCTTAGAATAAATATTTGAATTTATAAACGAGTTAATTTACCAGCAAAGGCGGTAAGATCTCTATTATTTCTCGGACGAGATGTTCTACCTACAAAGGCGGTATACGTTCTCTCTTATTTCTCAGGTGAGATGTTCAACCAACAAGGGTGGTAAACGTTCTCTGAATTTCAACTTTACAATGCGCGCACAGCATCGATTTTTTTCGGTACAACTACCGATTTTTGATGAACTTACTTAAATTTGTACGTGAGCGAACAACGGCCACGATTGAATTCACTAAACCAGTGATATTCAGTAGCTGTAGATGGTGCTTCATCGCCAAAAGTCTAAGTGAGTTGAGTACTGCACTATTGTTGAGATAACTCACGTCAAAAGCCGTAGTAAATTATCGTGCAAAAATGTTCACAAGCTAATTTTATTTTTTTACCGCAATGAGATGTCTAAATCACAGTAAAAAACACCTCCGTACGTCAAAAATGTCAAACTTCATGATCGATATGTCAGATGGCGCCTTACATTATCATTGTTACCAATTCCGAATACATAAATAGCAAACCTCGTTTTTTAGCAATATTATTCACGTATTCAGCCAAGTTGATCAGAGAAATGAAATATCAAATTTTACGTATGGTATGTCTAGTACGAATATATCAGTTTCTATATTATCTCAGTTTTTCATATGCAAAGACAAAAATCAACTTAAAATAAATATACTGAAAATGAAAATGCACATCATAAATCTAAATTTTGCAGATTTATTGCGTATGGACATATTTTATGATATGCCAACGAAATGCCAATAAAAACAGAAGTGTAAACTATTTTAACGTGTCTAGTGTAACCAAAAATAGGCCGAAGAGTCCTAGTAAAATGGGTAGACAAATGCATAGTTTTCGAGATATGGACCATTTTACGTATCCTCAATACTTTCAAAGTGTTCTCATTATTATTGCGTTTCATTTGAAAAGATGCATAAGAAATGAAATACTTGTTACATCGATAGAAAAATAGGTGCTCAAAACGTTCTCCTGCTATTTCACTACACTTCTTGCAACGACACAATGGAAAACAAACTATAACTTGTTGGTCGATACCTTTCTTGAATTTTAAGAAGATATCCCCTAAACGTAAAACGTAAAATGTCCTGTTTCTCGGAAACTTGCATTTTCTAAGGCACTTCGACTTACTTTTGGTTGTACTGCATATTCTTAAAATATTATATGCTTTTTTAACACCGTGTACATTAAGTTTTGACTCCACTTTGTTTTTATTTAGTTTTACCGTAAGAACGACATTTGTGATATTTCGGATATTCAATTGAAGTAGTTGAAATTGTCATCCTTTTAATAGTGAGTTTATTAATACCTTGTTGGTATACAAAGTTTATAGACGAAATCATGGTGAAGGAAATTAAGGTGAAGCGGCAAATTAGACAGACAAAGCCATCGAAAAGGAATGCATCTAGGGCGGTAAAATTTTTTAAAAATACTAGGGAATTTACAACGGCTAAGTTTTCCGTCACAACTCTCGAAGTAAAATGTAACTGATTTGGTTATATTTTGTAATTAGTGTTGAGGTGTCGTTCTTATTAATTGTACTACTTATTTTTTGTATAAAGGTAAGTAATTTTAAATTTCATATTTCAACTCAATGAGAGTGCCATCTAATTGAATTCGTTAACGTGTCAGTACATTGATATTCAATTAGAATTGTTCCTTATTAAATTTAACTGAAATTTTAATGCTGTATATTCATCGAACATGAAAGAAATTAGGTTTTATTATATTTTAAATTATTAAAGTATGCAATGTACGAACTTCACATGTATATGGACATTCTACAAAGATATGTGATTTTAAATTACCTATTAAATAAGTGCAGGCATTTCTACCAATTGCTTTTAAATTATTCGACTAAACAATACAATAGAAGAATAGTTTCAAAGTAAAGAGGTAAATTGATTGATATAGGTAACACTAGTAAATGGTTTTTAAAAGGTAGCTCTTTTGGGGCATCTTTTAGTGTGAATACAGCAGGTGAAAAGACGCTTTGCGAACCTAAGAGTGCATACAGTGTTAGTTCCTTAACTAGCGAGGTTGCACCGGCAGCCAGTGGAGACAGGGAGTTCCAAGTTATCAATTAAGCTAAATGGGGCAAGTCCAGGAACGTCTTGCAGTGACAATAATAGGAAAAAGTCGTATTCAAGCGCGCCACTTCATTATAAAAAGTTATAGGAAGTGGAAAAGCAGAGAATGAAGCCTCCTTTTTCAAAACCTAAAATACGAGACAACAGCGGTAACTTACTACGTAGGTGGTGAAGTGTATGCCACCGGGTTTATACTTCGATCGGGTCAATCGAGACTCACAAGTAGGATATTTGCCTTTCCTATTTCTAACAATTCCCTGAAAGAAAAGAATGGTCACTTATTCTAAGAGTTCTTATAGCTATGAAATAATAAAGTCTGAATTCGATGTCATTATAATGAATACTCTGTAGTGTAAAATGCAAAATTCGGTAAATTCAAATCAATAAATGTACATGTAGATAAATGCAATAATAACACAAAACAAGTAATTAACTATAACTAAATTAGGGGACTCCTGGGTTTCTAATATTTATCCTTATACTAAATTGAACAAACAAATTCGGTCATTCACCAAAACTTAATTCAGGTAACTTCTTTATTCGAAAACTTAAATGAACCTTGACACCGTCCCGTTACTTTAAAGTTCGCTTGTACTCAGCGACACACCCAAGGAAGCCTTGCTTAGTCTTATAACCTCTAGCATCTACTGACTGTTAAAACACACTTCATTTGGAACACGGGGAGAGACGGGGGTCGTTAACAACTATTTTTAGAAAATTAATCGCGTCTCAAACGGTTACTGCCTGACTACGCCTTTGCTGACGTGAAGGTTTTATGAAATGGCCTTGTTACTTAGCGTTATCTGGGAATCCCAATTACTGTTTATTTTATAACAAAGAAGGAACTTGGAATATTATTTACAACTGAATTAATTATAATTTTAAAAATTTAAGCTTATTGTTCTAATCATAGGGATGTTACTAATTATGTTGAGCACTAAGCATATGTTCTATATACCGGGTGTTATTAAATAATTTATTATTGTTTGTGAAAATTTAAGACGCGCATACATGATACCTGTGGAAAAAGCAGTTTAGGAATATATAATGAAACTCATTACCATAAGTGTTTGATTGCTTATCCAGTACTCTGCACTCTCTTTTGGCGTCTATGTATGTTTTTAGGTGTTTTGATGTTATTTGCGGTATTAACCAATGATTATGTACGCTTCATACGGTATAAGCTGCCATTATTGCAGTAAATAAATTGTATTTTTCATTCTAATTTTCGGGAGGGGGGGGATGTAAGTAAACATTAAGTTTTATTTTTTTGTATTGGAAAGCTTCTATTTAGTACACTAGTTATTACAATAATAAATTTTTTCATTTCCTTAGAAAATAAAAGATGTTTTAAAATAAAACGCATTTATTATTGTTGAACAATTTGTGTTACAATATTGGGATTACGTGAAAATACGAGGGCAATCAAGAAACTAACAGACGTTTTGAAATAAAAAATTTTCGCGCGGAGGTAACGCCGCCATTTTGTTGTCAATATATTCCTACGCTCAGTACTCATCAAGCTGTGGTAGCGAGCGGTCTTCGTCTCTCGTACTTTTCTTACTACAACGTTTTAAAATGTGCGCTGCAATAAAAAATCCCGCCACTTGTGAAGTGCGTTCAGTGTTTAGGTTTTTGTACGCAAAAAACATCAAACCAATTAAAATTCATCGCCAACTTTGTGTAGTTTACGGGAATGGAATAATGAGTGAAAGCAGAGTGAGGCAGTGGTGTATTGACTTTAAAAATGGCCGCAGCAGTGTTCACAACGAGGATCGCACTGGTCGGCCTAGCCTTGTGACTAAAGACTTGTTGATGAAAATCGATCAAAATATCGCCAAGCGACTACCATCTCTTTCCTGTGATGAAGACTTGGATCGCAACGTAGCGCTTTGACAGTGACGCCGAACGTCACGCCGGCGTCAACCAGTGGTTAAGATTTCAGACGGTAGATTTCTACAAACATGAAATCGAAAAACCTGTTCCACGTTATAATAAGTGCCTAAATTTGAATGGCGATTCTGTTGAAAAATAGGCTAAGATGTAAGCTTTCAAATGTATATAATAAAACTTTGTTATTCTTCCTTGTTAATTTTTTATTTCAAAACGTCTGTTAGTTTCTGGACTGCCCTCGTAT
>JAHWXV010183772.1:0-28795 GCA_024586415.1 Phrixothrix hirtus
TCCAGTAACTTGGATGGGTGACCGTTACAATTATTGTTTCCAAAATAAACGTAGACAATAATCTAATCATTTGTGGACACTATTGGTATATCTATGTGCGGAAGAGAAAGTCGTGTGTTGTTTCACACCAGATTTTTATATTTAGAATTGATAAGCTAGTGATTAACCTGGTACTTCTACTTCACAAATAATTTTTTATATACGTACGTTAACTTCTCTACCGCTCTTAGGCGCACTGAATTTGATACAATGAAACAGTGACGCGTGCAGTATTCTTAATTCTAGTTTATATGTCAGGTGTTGGAATATGATTACCGACCTTACTACGGTCAACCTCACTGTTTAGGCTGGCTAATTTTTGTTCACCTGATTTCACGTTGACCGTGTTCTATATTCATTTGGACACGTTTCAACTTCATTAGGATAAATGTTAGTTCATGCACAATTATATAAATATAGAATAGCTCATGCTTGGGTTTTTATTATTGTGTAATAGATATTTATGTTCCAAAGGGTGTAAGTGATATTATTTTAGCCAAGCGCATATTATGTTGTTTCCTTCCTTACTAACGTAAGCCAACACGCGGTTTTTACTTCTAACGTTTGGTTATCTAATTTCGGTATTTAAAAGTGCTGCCAATTATATGAATAGCGTGGGTACCTTAAGTCGATAAGTACGTAAGTAGTTTAGTTACGTTGTGTTGTCAATAGTAATTGGAGATGGCGAGTTACAGTTATTGTAGTTGAGGATGGTATACAGTCTCACACGCCAAATTTGGAGATTTTTCTGCCCTTAGAACAATAGTGTATCCTTAGGAGTCATGCACAGGCTCATGTGCAATATTCAAGACTTGGGTCTCCTAAGGGGTGATTCAATAATCTTAGCAGAAAACTTCAACCATGGATGTTTAATTTATAAAAATTATTTGTTTATACACAACTTTTACATTGACGTTTTGTAACTTCGGTTATGTTACCATTGTATTAGTTTTGATATTTTGCGTTCTATTTTAGAATGAGATTATTACAGTTCTTTATATTTGTTTGAAGGCTTAATGATAATTTCGTTTAAATAGTATTATTCCTATGTGATATTTTTATTTTATCTCGTAATCTTGTTTGGTTTATAAGATATCTTAATATTTATACATTTTACGTAACTACATTGATTTCGTTGCTTTTATTTATTTCAGCATAATTCTGCTGTGGTTATTTCCTATTAAGCTGCCTAGTTCACTATTATGGTGTGTTAAAAATGTATTATTTGCATAACCTTTTGTAATAGTCTATTGATATTTAAGTAGCTATTATTTTAAATATTCCTTTAAATCGTTCTGATTCTAATGGAATCTTAACAATCTTATGAGTAATACATAAATGCTATTAATTATGAGTATATATTCAATTTTTACTGGTTATGATTAATATTTCAAAAGCATAGTTTCATCATTCAGAATATTCTAACATAGTAACCATTGGTTGAAACCAACCGCCAAGTGGCAGTTGTAGCACTATCTAGGACAGTATGACTTTTAAAAAATATTTTTTGTTGTGTCATAGATTATTAAATCATAATTTGCTAATCTAGCATATTACTGTTTTCGAGAAAACTCGAGTAAATTCTAGCTCCACATCAAAATCTTTCTGCAGTAGTATATATAATAACACGTTTAATAGATGTATTTATTTTTAAATGGACATAGTTGACTTGTCTATAGCTTTATTTTCACATAATAAGTACGCTCAGAAACAAGTTTGTTGTTTTTGTTATTTTTTAGATACTCGTCTTATAAAGTTTTATATAAATGTACAAACTACAGTCAATTTTACACTCGTTCATGGGTGATGTTAAACAATAGTATTCACGGTCTTTTTTAAGTACAATTTTACATCTTTTAACTAATTAGATTTGTTAAGGTACTGCCTATTTCCAAACAAATGTTTGTGTCATGTATTTCTAAGACTAAAATATTACAAAATAACATTCCTGTCTTAGTCTTAATCGCCATAACTGATGGAACTTAATTATACAGAACTTTCTATTTTTACAAAAAAATTGATACTATAGTTCGTTCCATACTTTAATTACTTCTCTATTATAAAATATAACCTAAGCATTCTGTACGCTGCTTTAGTTAGGCGCTTGCTAAAGATTTTAGTTATTCAAAGTATTTGCTAGTACATTGAATCTTCAAGGCAAATTAGCTCTGAAGTAATTGCGATTCAATAGTTTTGTTGTAAGAAAAAACATCTCAAGCATAGAATAAGCAAGTCCCAACGTCGATGCTGCTGTATACATGAATGAAATTATTATATAAGATTTCTTAATTACATTTTCTAAGGTTACTTCTCAAAGGCAGTCGCCCTTAAACGTTTCAGAAAATCGTGTTTGATTATAATATATCTTAATTAACATTTATGATATAATTTACGATATAATTTACAAGTATTAAAGTTTTCTGTTGGAGGACGGGGGATTCAGATTAGCACAAGTATCTAATTTAAAAATACTTTCAAAGTACCAATTTATAGGAACAATTTCTTTATAAAATTTCCTAGTTATAATTGCCGTTATTTTAGAAACCAGTCGTAGGATTATAATAATATATTACGTATATCTATTTAATAAAGTTTATTAATAAAGAAACAAATTAAAAGATTGCTTTTACGCAAAGTGTCAGTCAAATCATATAATTTTATTTCTATTGTAACTCTGGTTTTATTTAGCCTTCTATACTTTTTTAATTTGCTACATCTCTCCGCGAAAAGCAGATAAAGCACTCAATTATTTATCAGTTGGATATATCTAAAAGGTTTCCTAATAGTACGTTTGTGTTTTCTAAATGCGATAGATTGTTCTTTAAATTTAAATCAGAATTATTTATTCGTTTAACTTCACTATTGGTATTATGTAATTAATTATTTAAAAAGTCAAGGTTATTATTTATATAAGGACAAAATGGATGATTATTTTTATCTAATTCGTTAACATTTGTCCTGCTTTTAAATGTCTCATCAACATGTCTAATCCACTCTAATTCTAGTTCAGTATCACAATAGTATATTAAAAAAACAAAGTCTATGAGACATATGACACGAGTTCAAGTTTAGAAAACGAGTGCGATAAGGACTCCTATGGCTTGAGTGTTTTATACTATTTTGTCTATTTTCTTAAAATTTAAGAGAAATGCATTTTGTTAATATATAATTGATTTAGGGAATTTTATAATAGTTGATAACATTAACAATTTGACATTTGAATATGAAAATTTTGTCAATCTTCTATTTAATTTTGACGTTTAATAATGAGGCCATATGAAACTCAAATGAGTTTTGCATAACCTCATTTCGATACGTAAATAGATAAATGATAATTTTTAAAACCTAGTATTCGTTTAATATTTGCTTGAATCAAACCTTTTTTATTAAAATTTCGATAATCATGTATAAACCAACCCTCACTTTAAATTCAAGCCCTTTGCTTTTTCTATTTTCAGTATTTGTCGCAATTTTATTGAAATTGTTTTTCTATCTTAATAAATCTAACTTAGTTCTAACTTCACAATCAAATAATAATGTAGACTGAGTTTCTTCAGTAGTCGTGTACATTTGTTCTATTGCAACGCCCTTACGGTTAATTATTTACTTAGCGTTTAATAACTTTGTCTTCAATCTTTATGTTTTAAGGTTCGCGAAAAATCTAGTTGTATCGGGCCAATTTTTAATTCGATCTGCATTCGACTAGCTTAATTTTCAGCCGCAGAGAGGGTGGTTCGGTTTTGCTCGTTTATATGATTGTGAAAGTAGCATCCCGTATAATTAATACTATCACTTTTGGCCGCAAGTGTACATTATTCGCTCTGTAGGTGTTTTGTACTCTTACCTGTTTGACTAGGCCAGTATCGCACTACTCATTCAACATTCATTTCATTTAAATAAAAGAACATGCATTTTTATTCATCTATTAAAAGATATTCTATTATGTATACCGTGGCCGAAATGTTCCGGGACAGCAATTTATTTTGGAAACCGTCCATTTTGCAAAAAAATATTTTATACAAAAGTTGTTTGGTATCTAAAAAATGCATTTAGAGAACTCGACCATGTGACCCGTAGTCACCTTAACACCGAAGATATCTATGTCATGTCAATCTTTTTAAATGTATTCACGACTTTAGCACATTTCCAGAATGCCTGTATTCACTAAAATCAGCTCAGCGGTCACCAGTTATTAGCGATCAAAAAGTGTATTAAAATTAAACTTAAAATGTTTTTGAAAAGTTTACCTTAGACCTAGCAGTTTCTGCGATTGCAACCCATAGGTGAATCTTAAATCAACGCTATTAAGCTGCGATTTGATTTCGATTTTCCAGTTCTTTTCAAACTACGAATAGTGCAATTAACCGAGTATGAACGCACTTGTCTTGTGATGCAATGAGGTTAGGGAGATCGTGAACAATTTTTATCGATAACGACTAATTTATTTAATCAAACATTTCGAGGGTAACATAACACTATTTCAAGATCCACAGTTGGGCTAACAGTGCAACACCTTGTATCGCACAGCAATGTGAAATACTGCCAAAATCTGACCGACTTGCTACGGCAACGAATGACGAGAAATCAGTGGAAGCTTTGCAAAGCTTTATTGAAAATGTACTTTCAACTACTCAAACAACTGCTCCTGATCATGGCATATCCCGTTCCTTGCTTCAAAAATTTTTAAAAGGGCACCATTTTCGGTCGTATAAAATGCATTTAATACACGAACTCTCGAAGGATGACCTTGTCTTGTGTAGAATTTTTCGAAACAGTGATGAACAGAATTTTGCTGCAACGCAGCGTTTAATGAGATCTGCATCGCTGATGAAGCAAGTCTCTCTTTGAGCGGCTGTGTAAATCGATAAAGGTGCGCATTGAATCATTGAATCTCGTAGCCAGAACCAACAGAAATTAAATTTCTGAGCTGACATAATAAATATTCGCGCTATTGGACCTATTTTTATTGAGGAAAATTTGAATGCTGATCGATATGGGGATATACTAGGACACCAAATTGTTCCCACTATTCGGCAGTTGCCAGAAATTACCTTTGACGTTTGGGTCACAATCTTTATGGCAAGACTCGATTTGAGGAGCGAAGTCCTATTGTAATCCTGAAACATGTACAGAAGGTTGCACTAGGACCAAGTGATTCTAATGGAGGCATCCATGCTAAAATATGTCCACCTTGTTGGACGTAAACACATATGCTGTTTAATATTCCGTAATAAAAAATGGAGGTTGCTATTTAAAAACAATATCGCTGATGTCAAAATTTTTTGAAAAATGGCCGAAAATCTTAAAAATAGATACAAAAAAATGACAAATTTTATGGAATTTATGCGTTACTTTATAAAAGCACTGTGTATGTTTTACACAAAGATAATTTTATTTAAAAGCAATATCGCTGATGTCAAAATTTTTTGAAAAATGGCCGAAAATCTTAAAAATAGATACAAAAATATGGCAAATTTTATCGAATTTATGCGTCACTTTATAAAAGCACTGTGTATGTTTTACACAAGGATAATTTGAGAAGTTCTCCGAATGATTTACACTTGGCGCTAGTAGCGGAAACTTGTTAATGTTATTTTAAGATCTCGTTTTCCAGTTGACATCTGGAAAAAATGCATGTATTTGCATTAACTCGTTCTGTGTGAAAGAAACACTCTCAAACTGGCAAATGGAGCCAAGCGTGTTCTGCCCAAATGGACAAAACAGAAGTTCGCGGCGGAAATTCATTGAAAGTTACAAAAATTATTGAAAGAACTTGCACCACCATTTTTCACTGTTTCAAAGTGAACTATGGAGTTTAATCATAGCTGTACCAGTGTGGTACACGACCCCCGTAGTGAAAACGCAGAAAGCGCTAGGCATACAGAAATGATACAGAAAATACACGATGTTGTCCCTAGAGATAGGCTACTGAAGGTTACTAGATTAGATAAGGGTGTCCGTAATACAACTGAATGTGTTTACCATATTTTAACTCAAAATTTGACAATAAGAAAACTCTGAGCAACATGGGGGCCGCATTTGTTGCCTGCCGATCAAAAACGCATTCGACTGCAAATATCGCAGAGCTGTTTGGATCGTTTCAATAAAGTTAGGAAATATTTGTAATGATGGATGAAACTTGGATACATAACCATATATCAGCAATAAAATAGTACTCGGGGCAGTGGACAGGAGTTAGTTGTTGTGAAATAGGCTAAGTCGGAACACTTATGATTAATTACTTAAAAAATGGTTAACCATTACTGGAGCATACTATACAAGTGTGCTGGACAAATTAGATAAAAAAAAGTCTTGGTTTATAGAAAACAAAAGTATTTTATCATCAAAAGTGCAATTCCAATTGCTAAACCGAGTGAATTGAGGTATGAACGTCTGCTGTATTCCACATATTTAGCATCCTAAGACTGCGGCTGGAAAGCATTTTATGAAAAACGAAGAGATTATTGTAGTAGCGAAAACCAATTTTGAGGAGTTTGTGCGCGCTCAACCCATACACAAAAAAATTGATCAAAGTAGTACAAACTTCATGTATATAAATATTGACACGTCGCGGCGTGAAATGCTAAATAAAAAGCATTTATACTCTTATACCCAATAAAATGTTTGCAGTTAAAATTAATTAAAACTTTCTTGCTATAATATGAGGAGGTTGAATTGTGACTATTAAATCAGAAACTTTAACGGTTTAATTAATATTCTGTTTTCACCTAGCCTATAATTGTCTTTATATGCTCTTATTTAACTCACTGTGTCCGTATGGGTCAAATCTTGTAATCGATTTTTAGCCTATTTCCCGCTATTCAATTGAGCTGAAATTTTGTATGGTCATCTATCTTCGATGACAATACATGAATCAATCATAAAAATATAAATTAATTAATTTCAATTAATGATTTTATTTTGCTTTTTATATAATTCTCTCTGCCCGTATGGATCTAATCTTGCAATCGATTTTTGCCCACTTTCCGATATCCAATTAAGCTGAAATTTTGCACAGTTTTCTACCTTTGATGACAATATATGAATGAATCGTTTATAAAAAAAACATACATTAATTTATAAATGTCTTTATTTAAATCGCTCTGTCCGTGGGGGTCAAACCTTTTAATAAATTTTTCGAACACTGCGATGTTCAATTTAGTTGAAAGTTTGCACAGTCATCTATCTGCGATGACAATACATGAATCAAGCAGAAAAAGAAAATATTCATTAATTCATTTCAATTAATGTAGTTTTTTTTATTTTATATAGAAATAAGCTTTGTTTGTGTGTGTTCACACAGAATATTCTTTGTATGTATGGGTTAACACACTGTATTCTTTGCATGTATTTCATTCAAATACACATTTGCCGCATCACACCACAACCGCTAACATTTGTGACGGCATAATGTCGAAATGAGAAAATAGGTAATACACTGAGATTTGAAGGAATTGCTAAGTTTAAAGATTTAATTCCTACAAAAATTCTAAAATTTTTTTAAATACTGTTTTGACAATTTGATACTTTAAATATACATTTCTTCCATTTGAAAAAATAAGTTTAAAAAAAATAGCTCAATTGATAAGGTATTGGGATTTGAAGGATTTATTGAGTTTGAAAGTTCGATTTAACAAATTAATCTTTTAATAAACTTTTTAGTACTTTAAATAATGGTTTTTCACATTTTTATTACAATAAATGAGTGATTATATCGTTAACTAATCAATGTAAGTCCAAAATTTTAAACAATTAGTGTAAAATAAAACGAAAATACTTTCTCTTTTACAAAAGAATATCAGTCAAATTTCTACGAACCTAAAAATTGATTACATTTTCTGAAGACTAAAACGAGTAAAATAAGAATAAATAAAAAAATATTTTAAAAACATACTTTTATTTCGAAATGGTCTAAAACGAATAAAATATTTTTTCTGCTACCCGGGAACATTGGAAATTTTTATGACTAAAAATAGAAACGGGGGACGCCCATTAAATATCTCATAACGTTCCACACTTTGTTTTTAGTCATAAAAAATTCCAATGTTCCTGGGTAGCAAAAACATTATTTTATTGTTTTTAGACCATTTTGAAGTGAAAGCATGCTTTTAAAATATTTTCATTTAATAATAATTACACAAATATTTACAACTAATACTGATATAACCATTATTTTTATTAAAATTTTAAGGAAGTGTACTCCACCTATGAAATGCGCAATCTGCTGCGTATTTTGATTTGTCTAGGAGTAAGGTAAACTCTCATTCACTCGGATAGAGAGGACTGCGTGTATTAGATGGATAGAATTAAAATACTCTAATTAATCGGTTTTTATAAATTTTACTTTTATTTGCGCCCCCGTTCACGCAACGTACTTTAAAAATTTGTCAACCAGATTTGCAGAAAATAATACCTCTCCGGCCGACTCATGCGTACCAATGAAGTTATTCATGAATTCCTTTTCGTAGATACTACCTGTGAAATCAGATCAACTGAATTTTTTGTGTTGCCGATTTAAATTAATTTTATAAGATCGTTAACGTTATTTGAAACATTCGCAGATTAAAATATTTGGCTTCACCTATCATAAGATCATCAAATATGAAACACTTCTCATATTTTCTAATCTATTTCTTCAACTCTCACCTTCTATGATTGCAGCCATCAAACATGATTCCTTGTCTGGGTTATGCATTTAATGAACTAACCACTAGCATTATAAAATTAAGTTAAAATTGTATGTAACATACGCATACAACAGAAAAGAGCTCATCCAAAATGCGGTTAAGAAATAATGTAGTTTAGCTCTTCAATTTTAGGTAATGAAAATTTCCTATTGGTAATTCTGGTCAATTATTAACTATTTTAAATTACAAATAGTGCGAATAACGAAAACCAATTTTTATCTGTGTAGAATGAAGACGCAATGATATAAATCCGCCATCACCTTTTGCGATTAAGATAACGAAATTATGTCAAAATGGGTTTCTACTAATACTTTGAACATTTTATCAATGCTTATTTACACGCACGACATATTCATATTTGTATTAAAACCAGTAGACAGTTTGTAGAAATAGATTCTGCTTAAATAAGTACAAAGTAAAATATAATCATAACTCACATGTACATCTGAATTTTTTTATATAAAAGTTAGGAAACTTTTGAGCTGTCATTCACAGGTACGTTTTAGAAACGACAATCGAACAGGCCTCTCTAGTTTTCAATTTACAGAAAGCACACCAGCTAAGTTAAAAACTTTTATGGCAAGCTTTGAAAATTGGACTTTAAAGAAAATCGATTGTGCTTAAGAAATATAAAGAATAAATACATTTTTAAAAAGCAAATAAAGAATTTTTATATTATATTTATAAAGAACGGTAATAGCCATTGTCATCTTAAGGGCAAACATGGAATTAATAATGTTAATATTATACAATTGAATATACAAACCACTTAGAATTTTATACCCACATTAATTTATATTTACCAAAATAAAGGGATTCTAAATTAAAAGGTGGTTATTAAAAAACAGCTATAATCGTAGTTTTGAGTTGCTCGTATTTCTATTCCAAAATACTTTGTGATACAATTGTTTAAAAAGTAAAGTATTTAGAATGCTTTCAAAAGGTATTAAACAATTCGAATAGGAAGTATGACAATTGTTGTGTAAAGCTAGTTCATATCCGAAATGTTTAGAAATTTAAATTTAGATCTGTTTATAAATCCATACAGGTTTACAGAAAATACAAGAACATTAGATTACTACAAGTGAGATTATTGGTTACCTACTGGCAGTTTTGAACAATTTGCTCTAATTATATTTAATCTGTTCTTTATTTTATGAGTGTAATGGGTTTAGCTTAGGTAACCAACGTATGTTTAGGTCTTTATTATGTATTATGCCTAAGAGCCAAGACCCTCCTTTCAGTATACTATACTGTTGTAATCTTTACTTGGAGATAAAGTTAAAATTTTATATTAACGTTTATTTAAATTTTTGTGTTTCCACCAACAACGACATTTAAATCCAATAATTAACTTAAGTTCACAGTTTATATAAATTTATTTTTAAAACAAAAATTAAATAATATTCAATTACAAATTTTATATATACACAAATTAAATTCGACAAAATGTTTAGTCAAGATGCGATGACCTTTTCTAGAATACCTCCCTTAGATTTTGTCTGCAAAATGTAAACACAAAGTTGATTGACTTTATTGTCTAAACCAGATACTCGGGATCGCAAATTTTACCTTGCTTTATAATAAACATGTACGTTAAATGTTCAATAATTGTAATTTACTGATATGAATTTATTTGAGATATTTTCAAACTTCACATACTTTAAATACTAAAATAATTTTCTCTGTTTTTGATAGTACGATTTCGGCGGTTTTCTTACCTTTCTATTTTCGATTTTTGAAATGGTTCCAGACCTCGAGGTGCGATAAACGTTAACTTCTCGATTTCTTGAAGGTTTCAAGCCATCTAGGGCGTTTTCTACAATGATTCTTTGATTTTAAACTTGTCGGTAACCTTTTCGTATTTTTCCTGCCCCCGAATCAGTTTAGTTTCGCGTATCAGTAAGTCAGTTGAAAAACTTTCGGAATTTTTTGTTTTTTAGAATATTTAAAACTTTTGAAGTAGATGACAACATGTATATTTTCTATTCTTATTCTGAGTGCACTTAAATCTATTCACGTTATGTCTCATTTACATTTTTAAACGGAACTTGGTCTTTTCGCTGACTGCAGCAGCATCTGTCTTTCTATAGAGTTTCACGAATAAAGATCATGTTTTGGTGTATTAGGGCTTTTTATTAACTATTTTGAAATTTTCTTCTGCGGTTCTTCTTACCAATCACAAGTGTATATTTCAAAGTTTTAGCTTTCGTGTTGTTTGTCTGTGATGGCTTAAAAACCGTTGAAGAAACCATCCGGTAACTGCAAATCCATGCTGGATTTTTATAGCTTGGGTTATATTGCTACCTTATCTTACGGTATAAAAGTAACCGCATAAAACCAAAATCGCGACTATAAAAACCAATACAGTTTTTCACGAGTTTCAATATTAGAATTTGATTATTAGTTTAATTAGAAAGACAATATAAAAGAATTTAAGAAATCGCGGAGTGCTGGAAACATTGAGTAATTAGAATAATTCATTATAGATTTAAATGTTTGTAAACCTAGGAGTTTAGCTAATTAAAAATTAGATAGACTACTAATAATGTATGTAGTTAAAATAAGTTAAGGTAATTGTATAGATAAAATGAGATGATGCCATTTTAAATATGAACATGTTATAAATTTCAAGTACAGAGTGACTGTAAAGCGCAAGAATGAAACAGAAAACAAAGTACGCGAGTGGAATAAAGACACTGCGTATCAAGTAGTATATAAAGAGCGACGAAAGTAATATCAAAGGGATTTCGTTTCCAACTGCGGAGCGAGCTCGACACTCATGTGTCAACCTCAAACCGATTCACTTCACATTTGATCGCGAGGCGAGATACTCCGCCTGCCGCAGCGAAGCGACGCTCTAGATCCGAGCGCGCCACAATAAACCTGAAACACGCTCTCGTATCAGGGCCCGCTTTATGAATCAACCGTTGATTTAAAATATATAATTAAGCCAGTGAACTTAGTTTACGCTTGGAAGTTGCCAAACCTTCTTGACATAGCTGACGAGATATAGGTGCCCGGGTAGCGGAGATCGTCACCGAAGGCTAATCACGATTCATCAGTTAAACAGTTGCGAGGGTAACAGTGAAGCTGAAGGTTCGTGGACACCTCCACCATAAGGCACGCTTTTCCTACCTTATTCTGGCGTCACATTTACCCGTGGGACTTGACGAAAGAACCTGACAGGCCCGCAGGGGATGCTTGTAAATGCTTCCGCCAGTTGCGAGAGCAACAGGAAGTTGCGTTGGAAGATATCTAGATCGCAAAGGATCATTGCATGAGGAGAACAGCAAATCCTATTACCGTTTTGTGTATATTCGCCAACGGCATTGATATGAAACAATTTCCAAGAACATCCTAGCGTTCACTAAAGGCCTGTATAAATTAATTATCGTTGGTTGAGGCCCTCTTATGAGAAGCGGTATTTAATTAATTTCACCGACATAAATATAACTTTGTCTTCAGTCCGTTATTTCAAAGTTAATGCTAGCCGTAACAAACAGTTTGCTATGAATAATAATTGAATATAGTTACTGTTTGAAGTTCACCAGTCAAACTCAATATTTGTTTACCGTTGTTATAGAATAACTAATGATTGTTTCGTTGTGTATATATTAATTATAGTATTCCAGAGCGTTCATTTAATTTGTTTCAAACCGTCGTGTTTAGTTTAGCGTTAGAGAACGCGTAGTAAATTGCTTTGAATGTTCCACCATTATTTTGTACATATTTATTCCAAGCTATTCACACTGTAAATAGTTGGATATCTGTAAATAACCATTTAGTTGTTTTTATTTATAACACATATCTTATGAAGGTTTATTGACTTATTATTTATCAAACAGTTTAGCTAGGTAGGAACAGCCCAACCCTCCGTTAATGAGAAGCCCTGAAGAAACAAAATCCGGTCTATACGACTGTAGTCTATCAGGGCAAAATATAAATAATTTTGTCCCTCGACTCAAGTAGAGAAAAAAGGAACGTCACAACGGAGGCGACTTTTTTTATTTTTTTATTTTTTATAGCATTCAAGCAACCTTTCTTGTGCACTTTTTATGTGGTACAATTCGTTTTCGGATTTTCAATGTTTAGTTTATTTTCACTCACTATGGATTTTATTTCCACTCGCGGTTATAACTGTACACTTTTTGTTAAAGATTCGTTTGTTCCCAACTGTCCCTTTTTTTATTGGCTGAGAACTATTTGGTTTAATCTTAGAAATACAGTTATGCTATTTCCTTTACAATAATTTTAGAAAATTGAAATATATGTTAGTTTTTCATTTATCTAATACTGGATCTGCGTTAACTTTAATTTCAAATTACGAAGATCTAACAATATAAACAAAAATGCCCCACTTGATTTTCACATACTGAGATTAAACTTCAGTATATTTCATAAAACTTCAGTAGTCATCGAGCTCTTCTATTTGCAGCCTGTAGATGTAAACACTAGTAAATTTCTTTTAAAGTAAAAATAATTTTGGTTTCCAAATATCTGCAAGAATAAAGAAATACCATATTATCTAAGTTGACTATAATCATTTGCTGAATAGATGCCAAGCATACGCAGGAAGAGTATGTTGTCATTCTAAACAAACTAAACGTTTTTGTCCTGTTAAAAGATGTTCTTACAAGCGAATTAACTGTTAGCCATAGAATGAAGAAATAAATGGAAAACTATCAGAATATTATGCTAAATAAGTTTTTAGTAAATCTTGAGTGCTTTGTGGATGCCGAAAACCTTTAGAAAAAACCTAGAGGGCTTGTAGGGAGAAGTTTTTTAGTATAAAAAATTGGAAGTTGAAGCACGTGAATGTTTGCTTCGGAGAACCCTACCGAAACGATAATAATGCGTAATGTTAACAGATTTTTTTCCACTGAAGACACCATTTATTAATTTAAGTCTATTAAATCTAACAGGTTGTCACCTATTGCATTTTGAATTTATTAAGAACATTTTCTAAAAAACTTCTGCTTTAATGAAAAACATTTTGGCTAAACATTAGATAACTGCATACATTTAAACATATTCCGTGAAGTCTGAAGTAAATACGGACACTAAAATTAGTTTTCCACCATGCCAAATCAGCATTATTTTTAAAATCTCTATAAAATATTTTTAAGTAAATCAAATTTTCTGTCAATATTTCCTATATGCTGAAGTACTTTTCTCATTTGGCAACTGAGTCTATGTAGAAGATGTCAGGAGTTCAACAATTTTTAAGAAAATAGGTCACGGTACTGCTAAACCTCCATCTTCACGTATACAAACTCCTAAGATACCAAAGTGTTCTTTGTTCCATGATATCTCTCTTTCACTATGTCTCTCTCTCTCTGTGTCTCTACCACCTGCTTATTATTTTGTGATTCTTTTAAATTTATCATGTTGGAAAACTATTCCAAACAAAATATGCTGCTTTATGCACTTGAATACGTTCTTTCAGATAATCTAACTAAACATTGTATATAGACGGTGGCAAATATGTATGGAAACAGCTAAAGCTAGAGCGCTAGAGCGAAAAGATCAATTTTTAGGCAAATTGTATAACTCATTGATGTCCACATTTCACTGTGCTTACTATTCAAAACAAATAAAACTTGTGAGATCGTGGTGGCCAATTCAAATATTTTTAATGGCACTATGGTGCAAAAGTTACATTTTTGCAAAGCACCGGTACTACGCTTTTCGCTAACTATACGTGGATGTAATTTGTTTTTACAACTAATTCTCGAAATCGATAAAAATGACATCCGAATGGATGCCGTATTGTGGAAATAATATTGATTAAATCTTTTATTAGAAATTGTTGGAATTTATTATTTTATGATCAATTTTATCTTATCTTCCTATCGTTTGTTTGTTGGTACTGAATTATTTGACATTGATAACCTAGGGCAGATTTAAATTGATATTATGTGTAAACATTTTCGAAAGGCACATTTAAATGAAATAGACCGCATTATAATTCTCATGATAATTGCATATGGTGATAGACGACGAAGCGGTACTCAGGTAGCAAAGTTAATTAATGAAACTCATCCGTTTAGAAAACTAATCCTTAAATAGACCATTACGAAAACCTTACGAAGCTTTAAAAAAATTGGCAGTGTTAGAGATCATACCAAAGTAAGGTGATCAAGTGCTGTTACAAATGAAGTCAATTCTCTTACCGCTATATTGGCCTAGAATTAGAACATGAATAGGGGATTAATTCAAAAGTTATGAAGGTCAAAAGCTATTGTCAATTTAGAATTCATTTGCTACAAGAATTAAATGAAGATGACTTGGATAAAATAACCGCGTTTAGCAAGACACTTATGTACAAGATATAGTAGAAGGATGATTTAATTAACCATATATTGTTTTCAGATTAATCTACTTTTTGTTTGAATGCACAGGTTATTCGTTAAAATTGTAGATATTGGTTAGAAACAAATCCATGTTGGATGGAACAAATTCATACACAATTACCAATAAAAGGTAATGTTTGGTGTGATATTTCTGGCCACCATATCAAAGGTACGTTCTTCATTGATGGAAATTTAACATTTGGAACTATTGCATCAAGCCATTCCTTAACCAAAGTTCCTTTATTCCATCGAATGTTATTTCGTCTCTGGGTCATAAAAATGTAGCCAGGTTAAATTCATGATAATTACATGGTTCAAGAAATTAATATCTTTGTCAAATCGGACGCAGATTGAGCGTAACTCTTCCACTCTTGATCGCTTTTGATCTGCATTCAAGCATTTCGGAATCCATTTTGTATAAATTTCTTCCAAGTCTAAATCGAAGTGAATTATGTGATACATACATGTGAACCGCATCGATAGTTCCTGGGGTAGGCACAAGTCTCTTGTCATCTTCAACTGAAAATGTACCTCTCTTGTAGGGTGCAACCCAATATTTTATTGTTGTATGCGAACGGTACAGATCGCCAAATAGTTTGAACATGTCTTGGTAAACCTATTTACGGCTTAACCCTTTTAAAAACATATACTTAATGATTGATCGATATTCAGTTTTATCGATTTTCATAATTTCGGTCAACATCAGTCTTTGAAATTTTATTATTTAGCAATGCGTTAACTTTTGATGGTAAAATTTTACAGTGACTTTTGAAGTAAGTTGTCGTTAGTTGCGATGGTATTAAACATTTTTTTGTGCGATTAAACCTACCCAGGCTGGCAAAATTACAATATGCCCTCATACACGTAAATAGGTTCTTTCATATAATCTAGTCAAAAATATATATTATATGGAAAACCTTTATTACACCACATACCCAAACAACTAGTGTCTTTCAGCTACCACCACCAAAAACTATTTAATTCGCGAGAATTCTAATTTGTATCCTTAGAGCAATCTGTCAAGTTATTTTTGAGTTATCGTGGCTGAAAATTGATAACTAATAACAAACATACAGGAAGGTCGAGAGAAGTCATACTAAAATCAGTTCGAATATGTTTAGAGGACCTGAAAGCGTGAGTAAATCTTGAAATTAAACCTGAAATACAAAGGCGTGATCGTGAACTAAATTTCATTTGCGGACATGGAAATTGGAGTGCTTCAGGTCTCACAGTGCACATGCACTCCTAGCTGCAGACAATTGAAATAGTTGCGTTTATAGGTTTCTTGTGAATTTCGCCCTGTTATCCGTTTTTTAAATGCAAAAAATGTGAAATCAATAAAAATTCATTATAAATGTGATAAAATTTACATTAGAAATGCAATTAGCGTTGAATGGTGAGATGGAAGAGAACTTTGAACGTTAAGTTAACTGTAGAAGCTATAATTCTTATAATAAAATAACGTACAAACGTGCACAATGAAGTACAAAGTGAGCGATCACTGAAGTAAATGATAATTTAGTCAGTTACACTTATTTATGCAGTTGAAGTGCTTCATTGAACATCAGCGCTGTTACGACGATGACAGTATCAAATTTCTCTATACCACAACTATCTTACAATTGGTGCAAAAGGTTTTGAAAAATGGTCTAAGTATATCGTTTATTGTAATAATAAATCTATTTAGAAATAGATAGTTTTTTCCTAACACGCCTCGTATAAAGAACTTAACAGAAAAAATAATTCTAAAAAAAGTTCCATAGAAGACCGCTACAAATATGAATTTGAAAATGTAGAGCAAATGTAAACAGCTCATAGAAATGAAGACGCGTTGTAAATAAGTGTTACAAGTAACAAAAATCAAGAAGAAAAGTTTAAGATAACAGGAGAAAAGATAATCCAAGTTTCGAATTCGCAGTTGAATTTGACGTTAAAGATTTCAAAAAGAACAATACGCTAAGGCCTTGCAAAAACATCTACATGTGCTAAAGATATCTTATATCAAAACTACCCTTCAAGATCTCTCAAGAACAATTTAAAAGAGAAACTACAGCTAATATTAGTTGTGCAAAAGTGTGGCCAATATCTGTGCTTTAGTAGGCTGTAGTATGCCCTCGTGGATAAGGAAACTCAGTGCTTATTCTTTCTCGTGTAAATTTCTGGTGTCGAAGTTTAGGTTTAACGTCTATTTCCGCTTTTGTCGAGGTAGGCCTACAAGATAGAAACGAACAGGGTATATCTCTGTAATAGTTTGTTATGTATAAACTCCACGGAGATGCCCTCCGATCACAACATACCGTGTAAAGTAAACAATACGGTGCACATACAAACCGTCTTGGTAGTGTCATTATTTAAAAACTCAATCATTTTGTCGAAGCTACTATATTCAAAACCTTTAAAATCAGATTTTCCTAAAATGAGACAGACCATTCCGTGAACAAATTACTACTTTAAGACTATAGCATACATGCACCACATAATAATAAAACGTAAAATATACGGTTACTTATTAAACAAGGAACGTTTTTGTTACTGTATCTTTCAGAATATTCAAATGGTTTATAGTTTTCTAAAGAAAACTATTAGTTACCAGTAATAAAGACAATCTAATTCTGCACAAATGCGACGTTATCTAAAATTTTACTTTAATTTTCTGTAAGCTGTTCTGTATAACCAAGGAGGTAGTTTAAATAGACCAATTGTAACCCTTTTTAATTGACTTTTAGGTGTATTGTTAACAAATTGCTTACCATATAATATACGAGGGTTGCTAACTTAATGTTGTACCCTATAGTGTAAAACACATTTTTGGTTTATAAAAAATTTATAATAACTCTCAAAATGTTCCCCATTACAGTCAATACACTTTTGCATACGTAAGAATTAGTTTTAGAAACATTTTTGCACATTTATGGAGGTATGCTATTTACGTCACGTTTAAAAATAACGACAACTTCATCGGCAGAAGTAAAACGAATTCCTCGCAATTTATCTTTAACTTGAGAGAATAAAAAGAAATCATTTGGTCCTAGGTCGGATCGATCCTCAAGTGCTATGGTTGCAATATGTTCAGTAATTCCAAAAAGGTGGCAACCATTTCTTATTCCGACTTCTTTACCGTACAACCTTTGTTGTAGGCATCTCATTTTGGAACACCCAAACAGCTAACTATTGCTATTTTTCGGGATCATGTGAATATACCCAGCTTTCTTAGCGTGTCACAATATTGTGTACTAGATTAGACGACCCTCGGGAAAAGCGGTTAAGTATGGCTTCGCTCCAATTTACACGATCTGCCTTTTGAATGTCTGATAAATTGTACGGTATTCAACAAGCACAAAGCTTACGTACATGTAGATGATTGTGCAAGGGTTTCTTGAATCATCCGAATAGTAACAGGACAGTCTTCCTCTATCATACCTTGCACAATCTTAATATTGTACTCAGTTACTGCAATTTTGGGCGACCTTCGCGATGTTCATCTTTTAGAAATTCACGACCAAACAAAATTCGTTGTACGAGTGTTTTACGGTAGCTAATAAACATGGCTCAACAACAAACACATTTATCATCTCATCAAAGCACTCCTTCTAACTTAATCCACGCTTGAAATTGTAAAAAATTTACTGCTCTGAAATGATTGTTATTGAATTTCATGATTTTTCACTAGTTTAAGTTAAAAACGTATATCTTCAAAATGCCGTAATATTTTCTCTTGACTTCAACTACGTAAACCTCACAAAAGATGATGTCCAATTGTCGTAACAACAATTATGCGTTACAATGATGGCTTCCTAGATAAGCTCAACATTAAGGGGGAAATCCTCGTAGTTTAATAACTCCTAAAGCAGTTATCGAGCCTTAAAAAATCATAAGAATTCTTAAAAGTGTTGATTGTTTAATTAAGTCTGTCAAAACTCAACAGTTCTTTCAATACAAATAGAAATAGATAAAGAGGTGCACGAAAGAGGATGACACAGTTCTTATCAACATCTATATAATCGTCAGTTACTATTTCCCTTAAGACCTTATTGTTAGTGTAAATTTGGGTACCCACTTTTTGTTGCGTAATACATAATGTGTGCAGGCGTCTTAAAAAACCTTTCGATTACCTTATATATATAGCACTACGGTCGCCGCATTGTAAATAAGTGACCAATCTGTGGTAATTTTGCTTAATACTGGTACATATTGCTATAAATAGATATTGCATCTTGTTATTTAAAAATGAATTCTATTGTTGAACGCCATATAATAGCAGGCGGATAGATTCGGCAACATAAATAGAGAAAACGAAAATATCATTCACTGCTATATTTTACTCATGGCCATAATTATAGGTTAACATCCAAAAGGTCGTCAAGACGTCACTGGCCGAGAAATCCAGAACCCAAGTCACTGCTACTTACCCGCAGATTTACTAACTTCTCTTTTATTCTGTAATAAGCCCACAAGAAATGCTCACAAAATGAGAACAAAAATTAAGTATAATCCGTATTCCCGGTCCGCTCTGACAAACGTTTCATGATTTAGTTCAATAAAGTGATGAAAGGTTTCTTTCAGAAACAGTATAAAGTTTTTAAGATGAAATTCCTAAAATTTTGTTTATTTTATACAGGGTGGGTCAAAAGTCACGAAGGGGTTGTAAGCGTTAATAAATTTGATGGTTAGTAATTAATGTAATTTTTGTTTTCAGGTTCCGACTGAGTAAGGACGGGAGATTCATCATGGATAAATTCAACACCGTACAACGTACCAAAATTGCGGAGCTTTATTTTGAAAACCACAGGTCAATTGTTTTCACACAACGAGCATATCGCCATCATTTCAATGCCCAGACTAGGCCATCGAAATCCTTGATCCGTCATTTAATTCAACGCTTCAGAGAACAGGGTTCAGTGAGCGACCTAACACGAAGTGGGAGACTAAGGTTGGCCCGTTCAGAGGACAACATTCAATATGTGCAAGACAGTGTTGATGAGTATGTAGGAACTTCAACACCAAGACGTTCTGGCCATCTGCATTTGTCAAGGGCATTGCTTCGGCGAATTCTGAAAAGCGATTTGCATTTGTATCCTTACAAAGTGCAAATGGTGCAACAGTTAAAACCGGTAGATTATCGTCAAAGACTTGCGTATGAAGTTTGAATTCGGGAGTTGGCCACAGAAAACATTGAGTTCATGCACAAGTTGGTGATGAGTGATGAACGCATTTTTCATTTAATGGATACGTCAATACACAAAACTGTCGGTTTTGGGGCAGTGAAAACCCACAAGTCACGCATGAGCGCGAATCGAATCCTGTAAAGTGCACTGTGTGGTGTGGTATTACGACAGAAACGATTATTGGGGCATATTTCCTTGAAGATGATGAATGCAATGCAGTAAGAGTGGATGGTGAGCGATATCGAAACATGTTCGAGAGTATTGTGTGTCCTTCAATGGAGATCAAGCCTGACGTGTGGTTACAGCAAGATGAAGCCACAGCACATACGGAAAGGGCCACAATTCAACTTCTGATGACCATTTTTGACCATCGTATAATCTCGAGAAACGCTAACATAAACTGGCCCTGCCGTTTATTTGACCTCAATCCGCCGGATTATTTTCTATGGGGTTATCTTAAGGACAAAATGTATATGAACAAACCACGAACAATATAGCAGCTGAAGGACAATATTCGTGCAGCAATACGGGCACTCGGACCAGAAATATTGACCCCTGTCATGAATAATGTCTACATAGGGCCCGTATCTGTGACATCCATAATGGCGGACACTTAAATTAGATTATATTCCACACATAATTGTAAAGACTCTCCCATCCTTGGTCTTTAACGCTGTAAAATATCAATGGAAATTAATAATAAATAAAAAAGTTATTCACAGTTAAAACCCCTTCGTGCCTTTTAGCCCATCCTGTAGAAACGATTATTAGAGTTTGGAATTTTTCTAAAGTCGTTATATGTATAGTCAACCTAAAAGAGATTTACTACTATTATTATCTTTACAGATGGGAAATTACATCAAATATTTAGACTTATCGATTAAGAAACTAATAATAAATCAAGAGAGACGTTTCAAGTATTGTTTGAAGGAACTCACGCGAAGGTTTCCACTGGCATGATATAAAATTATCAATTATTAAATACAATGGATTCATTAATGTGCAAACGTCATCATGTGTAGATATTACAACCACAGTAATAAATTTGTAAGTGTAATAAAAAAAACAATTAGTTTGAGGTAAAGAATTAGAATATTTTAACAAAATTAAAGTTGGTTTCTAAATTTGGGATTATTGATAAAACCCTTGAAGCACGGAACGATATTACTGTACAAGATCCTGCTTAAATTTAAACTTGCGGCAATTTAATCAAACAATAGAAAGGAAAATAAAACGGCAATTTCTTCTGGACGGTGAAGTGGTGCACTTGAATGAAGTAGTTAGAGAGCAGTACGTAGAAACTTGGTTAATCTACAAACGAGACAGTCTACCGTTTTTCTAATCCAGCTTGGCTTAAAATGCTATCCAGTGCTATTATTATCTTTATTTGAAGATGAAATTTAAGTCACGGTAATGTCTTTCAGTAGAGAGAAATTAAATATTTGATCCTCAACATCTGTTTTAGTTTCTAAGGCACTGCATTAACAACGATGTTTAATTCTTTTTGGTTCCAACATAACAATTGATATAATTTTGAGTATTTAAATAATAATTTTAATGGAAATTCTATGCAGATTGTATAATTTACAAATATCTAGTATACTATATCTGTAACTATTCTATAAATGAATGAAGTATATTATCGACTTACTGAATTATAAGCATGTCTCATTTTATTCACTTTGAAATATAAAACCAATGCCACAAAGACCGCATCATGCGATCAAAGGAATCCACGACTTATATTCTATACAATCCTTGTAGTTTCCAACCCGATATAGTTACTGGAGGTCTCCTGAGACAACATCCAGTTGTCTGCATTGCCTTTACGGCCAACACTGTGCTATGCTTTTTCATATAAATACACCGACCTTATCTTATCCAACGAAGACACGCGCTTTCAAAGAAAAGCGAATAGAATAACTTGAAAACAATTTTTCTTAAGAAAATAGTACGGTTATAGAGTAGTAAATAATATGATCCTAATATTATTTACAACTGCTTAAGTAGTAAACACCGCATCGAAAGTTTAGAGTAATTTTAAAAATATTTATTAAAGTTGTTAGAAGTCTTACTTAAAAGTAAAAAACTGCATTACACTGATTTTCAATGAATGACAACTGTAAAATATATCCGTGAGCGACAAAGTTGTAGAACAAATTCCTTAAAACTGAAACCGTGTGTTTTCAGTAAAAACTATCAGAAACGCTGAGTTTCTTTTTTAAAAATACTCATTATTATGCTACCCTCAAACTTCGATCCTGTTAATTTCCTTAGTTTCCTAACGACATTCTACTGGAAGATTAGATTCTTGCAAACTAAATTTTAGTCTCAAGTGTTTAGTTCCCAATTACCATTAAAATGACATTCTATTTTGCTTTATACTAAATTCACCGAGGGAACGCTAAACTATTCAGTCAAAGAGTTCCTATTTTTAGTTTACACTGCCCTTCAGCACCTACGGTACCAACAGAATCAAAAGGTTCCATAACCAATATCAGCGCAGGCGGAAAATAATAAAAATTATTAATTTAACACAGATACCTCGAAGATAAGTATGCAAAAGGGCTAATGGCTGTCTTCATCTCCAATTTCAATTGAATCGCCTCAAGATGGTGATATATCTAGAATATCTGAGAAGGAACCACATTTTGATGCTAACTTTCTCTTTTTTGTTTAGTAACTCACCCGAGCAATGCAATCGACACACGATGTACTTAAATAATTATCTTGCACATACCGCAAGTGTAACGAATTAACTTATCAATACTAAAATAGCTAGGACAGTAAAACAGGCCCACCAAGCCTTCTAGGATCCTTAGAGAACTTGGAATGCATTTATTTTGTTATATCCTTTAATGCACATACACAAACCTAAACCTCATGCTTATTACACTGGCGGTTTAATAATTACTGCAAGACTATTGCGTATTCTAGATAAAGCTCGTGAGAAATCTTGATCTTAGAACACCTTACTTCTCTATGAGCATAGACCTTATTTTATTATTGTAAATGACGACAATCTATAACTAATTCGTATAGATATGTATATTTTAAATATTCTGTCAGAAAATATGAACATTATAGCAACCGAAACAACCAAACACCTAACAATTTGCAAGAGAATTAAATCAAGTTTTATTACTTGAATATTAGAAACCTTAGCAAACGATAATTTTTAATACACAAAATACTTGACAGAGGTTTCACCTTATTTACTTAAAGTATTAAGCCACACTCTCACGCGCGTTCCTTTAACCACCTATAATGCTTTCAATTATATTAAAAAAAGCAATAAACGGAACCTATAGGTAACGCGTTAGCCAGAACATCTACAGTAAGATGGACATTTGACTACAGAGTTTAAAACAACGGTTAACGCCGTAGCCAAGAATTTAAATAAAGAAATAAGAATAAAAAATGTAATCTAAAAATCATGCTAGTCCTAAAATGGCAGAAAACTATATGTTCAAAAATAATTAATAATGTGACTAAATAATTTACGGCTAATTGTAGTAAAAAATTAACGAAAAGGGTCACTCACGTTTTAATATTATAATTTCAACGTAAATTAAATGAAAGCTTAAAAAATTGGTTTGCCTAAAAAGTTTTTAGTTTTTAAGTTGGCGACTTTAGCGGAATTTCCGACTTAAAAAATGGTTCGAATCGTTGTAAACGCTCCAAAGGTGGGTACCTAATATGAAGAACTTATCGAAAGCCAAATGAAAATATCATATTTGACATCCTCGTGCAAAACTATCTAAGGTAGAATAAATATTTCCCGTGTAATGTCACAGCTTATGGATCCGTTCAAAGGTTCTATTATTTTTGTGTATTTAAAGCATCCTGTTTAATTTATTTCAATTCAGAAGCATTTTCTACGGTTTGAATTAGACGAGTATTTTCTATATGTTATCTAAAATTCAAATTCGATACATTTTAGTGAAATAATCGCCACTCATACAAAAACGCCACTTTAAATATTACTTGCTAGAATGTTTCAGAAATATCTCTTAGTAACAATCATATATACGTTGACAGTTCTAAGCCTTCGTGTACAGAAAAATTACCTGCAGCTGGCATCGTATTTTCTACTACTTTAACTTTTTTATTTCCTCAGCTCTTCCCCACAAAGAGTTTTAAGGTAATTAGTTACCTTTGAGCCGCACCTCCAAGTGGATGTAAAGTTTATTATTCGGTTCTGACTTACGCTATAATCTCAAGTATAGATCTATCCTTCGGGAGCGTTAAATTTAAAATTGCATAATTAAGGTTAGTTGCGATTTGCCTTTTATTACGGCAGATATTCTATATTCTATATGACTATATTTGTTGAATTAAGGAAAATTAAGGGATTTGGTGGAGACCGTTATTTATTTTGACCAATTGTAGGGTTCAATATGGCCTTATTAATCTAAGTTATGGGATCTTGCTGTATAAAATTTAGGGCAAAATTAAATTTTATTATGTTTATTTTATTATTCAAATAATATTCTATAAGTCAACAAATTAACTACTGCGATTTAATGCCACACTTATTTTCTGAGTAAGTGAAGACAATTGCATCTAATTTATATTCGGCATTTTTAACGTTGAATAATTTGCCTTTATTGTTATATAATTAGAAGAAGTGTGCACCATTAACACGTGAAAATGTGGACTTTAATTAATTATGCAATTTAAATAATGCACATGTCGTTGAATATAAGCGGAGAAGAAAAATTAAAGTGTATCTATAAATTATAGAATGATTAGGTATGAAAATTAAAGGTGGCTGTTCGATATATTTGAAGTAGATCCAAATGTATGAACCGCTAGAATGAAACAATTGATTTTGTTACGTAGACCCGTGTTTTATAATGCTAAATATTTCATTTACAATTTAAAATAATAGATTTGAATTATAAATTTTCGAGTCATTTTACCCAATTCATTTTGATTCCCTTAGCAATATTACGTCATCAATGCCGTAAGTGATATTTTCCCAGTTGTCTTTTTTGGTTTATTGTAAAAATTATAACTTTATTTATATACTAACAAAGTAGAATAATCATATAAATTATATGTCATTATTAATTGATTTAAAATTAACGGAAGTAACACGTGAAACAATTCCCTCCTTAGCAGCTTTTATTTCCTTAAATCCTTTTATAGCGGTTTGAGCTTGTGCACTCGAGCATCAAAGCCGCAGTATTACCTTTAAATGTAAAACTTTTGAAACGATCACAATGCAGTAGCGGAGGAAGGCGACATTTTCTCTGCTTACTACAAAAAATTACGGGAATACATTTATTTACAAATTAACATCAGTTTATATTGTATTGTCTGTAAATGATCGAGAGTTTTACTGCAGCTAGAACACGTTAATCAATATTGTAACTTTTTCTGTTATTTTTGCCCTTCTCCTACACAAAAAACTTACATTAACATCATGTTCCTCTCGTAACAAGACATAAATCCATATGAAAATCGATTTCTTTAAACGTAAATATAAATTGAAACGCGTTCCAATATAAATCTTTAGCAACGTTTGGGTTGTTGTTTGTCTTACGTAAGTGTCTTATTTGAACATTTAAATTAACAACATTCGACAAATTTTGTTCTCTATTGGCTTGAAGCCAAAACAGTTTAGTAGTTGTTGTTATATCAATAGTATTGTTTTCGAATTTACACAACGTCAACATGCGATAAATAATGGTATTCACTGCCTTTATACAAAGTTTGTCAAAAGTAATTAGAGGTATATCAAAATGGAAATACTAATCTGAATTTATTTCTGTCAAACTTGGTGATTTCGTAACTTATTATCATACTGAATTGGGGATACCGTAATCTGAACGTTTCATAAAACCTGATTAGGTCGATAAAAATGTGAACATAATTGGAAGTGACTTGTGTGGGTACGGAAGTGGCATCATCGTAAATATTCCAGATGATGGAAACAGTTCCTTAACTTGGATTCCTTAAGGTTGAATGGCAACTTCTCTCAGTGTAACTGACACATGTGATCTTCCATACGGTATAATTGAAATCAAGCATTTATTTACAATAAAGGACAATAAACGAAGGGTATCCTAATTTACAATTTTAATTTTTCCACAGCGGAACCGATCTGATAGTTTACAGCTTCTTCTAGAACCCGCACATCTTATTTCTTCTGAAGTTAATCGCAGATTTTCTTAACTCAGTTTTGTATTTTATATATTGCGGGAATACAAATCACGGAGGTAGAAGGGGGACGTCAAATTCGATGCAGAAAATAAGGACGGAGGTACTAAAAATTGTTTTAGATTCATGACAAATCAATAGTTCAAAGCGCTGAAATCTATAAATGTAATCATCGTTAACTTAAAACATTATATATCAAGGGTCTTACTTACGTAAACTCATACACGTAAAACTGTACGACCCTTTTCAATTATTAAATACATTTTACTTAAAATGTAGTTAGCCTTCTTATCAGTGGAAAATTCTTCATTTATAAAGGTTAAATCTTCATTGAATTTGTAAATTTATAAATGATATAATATATAGGGATCTTTAAATAATGATTGTAATAACAATAGCCAAATTACAGGAGATCTACGTTTTATGTTCTATCGCTCACAACCTTATATAAATAATACATTTGAGTCGTTTTTGAAAGGGTATTTTTACAAAAATAAATGATGATTATTCTGATGATGGACTATATTACTAGATCGAAACTAGTCATTTAAGAAAAAACGAATTAAACAATGTTGAGATTATGGTTTTACGTTATATAACCAAAAATAATTAATTATTTCATTTCAATGACGCATGGACCCACTAATCACATTAAAATTTCTTAAAACCGAATCGTAAATATTTGTTAGTTGATTTTTCATATTACTTCAAAAATATTGTTAGGTAAACATTTTGCGACGAAAAGTGTTGCAAAAAGTTAAACTTCAATTAAGAACTGTTATGTCCCCTTCTTGTTTCAGATATATAATTTATTGCGTTGTCATAATATCTAAATTAAAATATTCTCTATGCCATAGATACAAAAAAGGCAACTGCTGTTCTAAGATATAGTTAACAAGATATCATTAGTGGGACTCATATTATAAAGGATAACGTTCATACTATGAATAAGAAATTTTGTGTTCCAGAAGTTGTTTCTCTTGCTAAATCGTCTTCTAAAACTAATATGATATTTGTAACAGACAATGTATACAGGAAATCTTATAATGGTAAACTTATATACCTTTAAGTAATTATGATTATTAATAATGAAACATTATATTTTGCTAAAATATATTATTATGAAAACTATTCCCTGCTAAAATGACAAATTAGGCTTCTGATGAAATTCCTTGGTTTTTAAATAACCCTAAATTAAAGGTGAATTCAAGAATTACGTTAAAAATGGCATGGCCCCTACATCTGGGTACATTAATTTAAAAAACCTTTTCTTATTATGGCTCAATTACTGGTAGTTTGTTTTTATTTATTGTAGTGAGTCGCACAAAATTAAATTGTACTGATCATCTGTATATGGCTTCGAAAACGAAATAAAAAATTAATTTAGAATTAATTTGTTTAAAGGGGTTTCTTATTAAATATTCTCTGCAAAGGATTCTGTAATTTTCGTTGATATATTACGAAAAGTTGAAGCTTTTAAAGTAATATACATAGATACGGACATTTCCCAACAAATAATTATACATTTTTTATACTGACTACTTTTTTGTTAATCTAACGATGTCATAGTTACAGTGTTTATAAACGCTGTAAACGTCTTTAGGAAATTAATTTCACTTTTGGAATTGCAATTAATTAAATACTGAATAGTCTTCGTTAAACAATTTTACACTGTTAATTATAAACAATTTTTCCATAGACAATAATATAACTAGAAATTATTAAATTGAATTTGCATTAGTTAATTATTATCCGCATCGTTAGCGCCATTTTGCTTGAACTACATGTCATCTATGCCGATAACATTCAATTGGTTATCTCTCGATATCCCTTACCGCTGCCATTCACCCTCCTCGCGTCTCGGCACCCGACCAAAAACCATCCCGAACGGTGAGTTTTTCTAAATGCAAATAAATGTTGTGTAACTGTTGTAGATTGATATCGACTCAAATCCGATAATTTTAATTGTTAACGACGTCATATACCAAAAATGCGCTTAGTCGCAGAAGATGATTTTTCATCAAAATTTGGGTCCGTTACCAACTGCTTTAGGATCACGTCAACAAACTTCCAGCGAGTGCCCTGATCTCGCGGCTACAGTGCTTAAGTCAATTGCATCTTGTGCGGATAAAGACCTAAGTGTTTCTGCATAATTCGGCAAGTTAAAGTCGCGGAAAGGCCAACTCTTGTGAACGACGAAAGATTAAGAAGCTTCGGTTCTCAAACACACACACACACACACACGTACGCACGCACACGCACAAAGCACACGCACACGCACAAAGCACACGCACACGCACACGCACACGCACACGCACACGCACACGCACACGCACACGCACACGCACACGCACACGCACACGCACACGCACACGCACAC
>JAHWXV010183795.1:0-14014 GCA_024586415.1 Phrixothrix hirtus
AATAAGAATAAAAACATTCGAGAATATTACTCATAATAATGATGTAATCCTATAACTCATTGCTGACCTAATTGTATTGACAGACATAAATTACTGCAATGCGTCATTTGCGGATTACATCATCTATTTTATTACAAAGAAAACATTCTAGATCATTCTAGAAATTTCCATTTCTAATTTTTGTTACAATACATACTCATTATAATCGCAATGTTGAAGCAGCAACTCATGGGTGGACTTTGTAATTAATGAAATACGAGGTTGCCCGTAAAAAAGGTCTCAAACTTTTTTCGCTTAGTAAACAGCGTTTATTTTCGAAAACAAATACAGAATTAGAAGGTTGAACCTTAAGATATTTTCGACATAATCGCCTTGACGATCCAGGCACTTCTGCAAACGCTGCGGCAGCTTTTTAATGCCTTCGTCATACCATTCTATCGACTTGTCGCGTAGGAACAACTTGACCTTTTCTTCCAACTCCTCATCATCATTTAAGTGCGTGCCGACCAAATAAATTCAACGCGGGAAATAAGTAATAATCACTCGGTGCAAGATCCGGGCTGAAGGGGGGGTAGTCGATGACAACCCATCTGATGAGATCGGTCGCGAGCTTAGCGACGTGAGGGTAAGCATTGTCGCGAAGCAGGCATACTCCCTTGGTCAGCATGCCTATTCTTTTGTTCCGAATAGCCCCGCGAAATTTTTTTAATCTCATAGTATCGTTCAGGGTTGACTGTTGCTGCACGAGGCAAGAAATCCACCAACAATACCCCATGTCTGTCCTAAAATACCGTTGTCATGATGTTGCCCGCAAAATGTGTTTGTTTGAATTTTTTCGGCTTGAGCGAACTGGAATGACGAACTGACGCGATATATTTTTGATCTCTGGTGTGAAGTAATGCGCCCATGTTTCGTCACCAGTGACAATCGCATCTAAAAATTCCTCGTTTTGTTCTTTAAAGCGCCGCAAAAATTTCCAGGCAGGTTCAACGCGTCGGCGTTTGTGGCCTTCCGTAAGCATTCTCGGGATCCATCTTGCACACACCATATGGTGTTGCAAATGTTCTGCTAAAATTTTGTGAATGGCGGTCTTGCAAACTTCTGAAACCAACCTGGACAGTCCACACTTAGTTAACCTCAAATTCTCTAGCATTAGTTACTCGACCTTCCCAACCATTTCATCGGAAACTGACGGGCTCCCTCGTCATGCACGTCTGTTCGTACGTTTTTATTGTCTATACACTTCTCACCATAAATTTCACTCAATTGCCGGTAGATTTCGATAACGGACTGAATTTCACACATGGCGGATGACGTGAGTATATGCTCCATTCCAAACGTCTGTCAAGCCAAGACTGCGCATTCGAACGGTACTGGTTGGAAACTAACGAACACGGCAGCGTTGCTAAATTTTGCATAACAGTGATGCCGGCGACTGAAGCGCGTTGAAGACCTTTTTTTACGGACAACCCTCGTAGTAACCCCAGTCTATGGAGCTATTACAGAACAGAACGGAAGTCACCCTCCTTCTGGAAAAGAAGAGAGGTCGTGCACTTAACGAGCTTAAACTCCATGGCGCCCTCCATTCATACTTACATGCAAAGCCATGCCTCTTCGAGTTGAGACCCGGCGATGCAGGAAGTTTGAAGAGAACCCCGAGTTACTCATTTTAGCATGAAGCTATTCTAGCAGTTTTTGTATCAAGAAACTTTCATTGGCCCCGCCTAAATCGACGGGAAGATGAGGACGTCACGGTTTCGCCCACTTTTCAGTGGTTGTCTTTTGGTTGACTTTTAGGACCGAGATACCCAAATAATATCCATCCCTAAGGCCCTACATAGAGATTTATAGTGAAGAGTTTTATATAATTCTCCGAGGAGTGTCAATATTTCAGAGAATTGCCTGTTATTTTACGTATGTATTATAACATAAGTCACTTCACCGATTATCCATTGATGCCGCTGTTTTATCAAACTTAATCATGATGAGACCACATTACGCCGTTACATGTGGATTATCTCTCTTTACGATATCAAGAATAGAATTCGGAGCTGATCTAGCGTGGAGGTTGTCGAAAGGTAATCTCCGAAGAACTTAGATCCTGACAATAAGGCGCGAACAACGGGGGCTCTTCTTTTCCCGAGTACTTGGCGAGTCCTCGCATCCCTTCAAGGTGCGCAAACTCATCCTTTTCCTTTATACTGGAACGCACATATTACAGCAACTGAGTTTGCTTACTTTTAACTGAAATACAGCATTTATTATCTATCCAGACGGGACAGTATTTATCAGAGCACACTTGCTTGCGTAATATTTTTATTTTAAATTTTGAGTACGAAGGTAGTTCAAATATGACTCAGATGTTTGCTCTCAACACCACAATATTTACACAATACCAAAACAACGTTATGAGGCTGTGCATTATACAATCCCAAAGGAATATGTTTCTTATAACGGTGAAATTTGTTTTTACTTACTGTTTACAACGTCTGAGCAAGCTATGCATGGTTCGCTTATAGACTTTACACATTTTCATCTTCATACCTCCTCGCATATGTTCGAGGGTAGGCTGATTATTTCTAGCATTTACCAACATTTTTAATAAGATGGTACAACTTGATGTAGTGAAGATGTTTGTCACAACAATTAATAACGTTTTAAAGTTCGTTTGTAACGAAAATGTTAAATTAATTGAAATTTTAACAAGACTTCGTCAACAGTTGGAATAAAATATCCTTTCAATAATCCAAGTGCTTTACTGGTGTAAAAGTTCCACTAAGGGCGAGGAACCATTTTAAATATGACACACTCAAACAAACCACAAACATCTGCCACTCCTGAGAATATTCACCAGATCGAAGTACTTATCCGTAATGATCGTCGGGTTTTTGTACGTGATATGACGGAAACATTACAAATAAGCATTGACAGTGTTGAACACATTATTCATGAAGAAATAAATACAGGAAATGTTGTGCTTCCTGCATCCCAAAACTGCTTGGCGTGGAATAAAAAGATCAGAGTTTAAGTGTGAACCACGTTTAAACTGCTTTCATCAAGAATAAGAGTTTCTAAGTAGTCCCCTGTAACGAGACCCGAACCATTACTTTAGTCCAATCTAAAAAGACGACACAAAGCTTAACCTAGGAAAGCGGTTACTTCAGCAATGAAAGTTATGGCTACAGTATTTTGGTACATGGAAAGTGTCATTTGTATAGTTCTTTATAAGAACACCGTAACATGTATGCTTATTACTATTCTCAGTTCTTGGTGGAAAAGTTAAACTTGCTTGTCGATCTAGACGATAGAATCAATGCATCAGCAGGTGATTCTCATCCATGGTACTGCCCGGCCACATACTGATCAATCCCGTCACCTTGCTATTTCCATATGTTTAGAGCCCTTAAGGAAGCTCTAAGCGGCATTAGATTTGAGGACAATGATCGTGTTGAAAATTTTATGTATGACCGATTGCGTATGCATACAAAAGCCTTTTATTCTGAAAACATCCTAGAGGCCCTAAGAAGATGGCAAAAGTGCACGACTTAAGAGGAGAGCGTTGTAGATACACTTACTTTGTTCGATTTTTGTTTCTAAAAATGCAAAATTTGTTTGTTGATGCTTTAAGATGTTCATTGAATCTAATTCTGAAATCGTATATACTTGTTTGATGCACATCCCTGCCGATAGCGAATGAATTCTGTGAAACCCCATGTAACAGCACTCATTTTCTTACGTTACTGAAGTATTGAATATGGAAACTTCGGAGTTGCAAGATTAGCTAAGCAGACAAAGCGATTTTGCTTATTCAATAGATTAGCTTTTATGTAAGTTTCATTTGCCCATATCGTACAGGTAAATGTGTCAAAATTCAAGAGAGCGCCACTTAACTGATGATGGCCTGATTGAAGGTGTTAGAAACACAGAGGGTGAACCCGAGTTCAACATCACTTAACATAATAGATGTTTACAGAATAAATACTTATTCAGCTACACCACTGGAATTTAAAATTGTCGCTGACTTTTCAGATCCCAAAAAATCTTACCTTTTGTGCTGTAATTATAGTGTAGTTAAAGCTTGGTGTAATAAATGAAACGTACTAATAAATTAAATGTCGACATAATGCATCAATAATGTTTGGAAGTTACATTTAAACATTCAATCTTTGTTTGTATTCTAGTTAAATTCACTCAAAAATGCTATTTGTAACTCAAAAAGTCTAAATTGAAAGTACAATGTTGGGTTATTATAATAGACTATTCTAAATTGTTTATGGTAATAAAATAAGTAAATTTATGTAAATTAAGATTGAGTTCATTCACTATTACTAATGTAACTTCTTAATAATAGCAATTTTTACTAAAACTAAAATCAATTTTTGAGAAATTTAGCGATATTCAGTTCTATATTTTCAATGTGATCCATATTAATTAAACTGCTCATTTGAGCGTCGATTGCAGAAAGAGCTAATTCTAATTTAATGAAAACGACATAAAATGCGAGAAACAGAAACAATTTAACTGCGTAAATCGGCAAATTACAGGTATAATCGAGGGTATAATGTTCTGATTGCACGTTAAAGGCAGTGTCGCTAAAAACTTAGTTCAAGTCAACGTGATGCAGCCCAAAAATTGGTACCATGTCTAGGTGAATAGGCAGGTCATCGTTCAATTCCCCACAACAGAATTGATAAATTAAAAAGCTTAGATTTACACTAATAAAGAATGTGTAGCCTTTTCACACGTTATCAACATTTCAAAAATTCTTCAAACTTTACGTTATCGTTTGTTTTAATAACGACACATGTACTTTGAAAGTTCAGAACAAAATTATCTTTTGTGTATCAACTTTGTCTAGAACTTGAAAAAAACTAGTAGTGCCAATAGTTCACGTTGCGTCGTTAATATACTTGAAATAAGTGGAAGGCGTAATTTGAAAAATTTAAAAGTGGAAGCAACTTAATTTTAATATAGCGCAATTTAGCACTATGAACTTACTTCGAAGATCTGTGGAATATCGGCGAATTAATTTTAATGAGATCATTAGTTCTAATCTGCGAACAAAGAATAGGTATTGGAATAATTTAAATACATCTTATTTAAAATGAAATCTTTTTATCGTGAACGTAAAATAATTGAAAATATGGTTTTTAAATATGTTTTAGAAACTATTAATTTAACGAATATAAAGACAAACGAACTATAAAGACAAACGTTTTAAATATTTGCTTATTTGTAATGTAATTGAAGTTATCTAAAAATAACTTTACTTATATAGTGTTTCAAAATTATTTCTTTAAAATAGCGTCAAAATCGAGTAAAGAATAGCGCTCCTACACTCGATATTGATTTCTTTATCAATGAAAATTATTTTGTCTAAAATATAAATTTGTCTTTAAAAAGACCATTCTGTCCATATCTTTTTTTTAAACTTCCTCTATAAATAGGCTTGAGTAGTTGTACTTGTAGCTTTATATAGAAAATTCATTAAACATAGAAACTAAACCAGTCTTGATATTTCCGTTAATATTAAAATTAGATCATTTGACGAATTTGTTTTGAAAACAGGTGAAAATTTATTGCGAGTTTCGCATTTGCTCATTCAATAGGATTGACAGGTAATCCATGCAACTTTATAACGTGTTAAAATGTTAAGCTTTCGCAAAGTTTCCTGTTTTAAGCAATTCATCGCTTTGCCATGCCTTTTTTTTACTTTCTCTTGCATATATGAAACATAGTATAAAGTATTGTTTTCGTCCAAAATTTTGGATATCGAAATTTTTCGGGTCCCTGAGTCCGCAAATCATATTCTTAGAAATTGGTCTATTTGTGCGTGCGCGTGCGTGCATGCGTATGTGCGTTGTAGATAAACAAAATTTTACATTTAAGTTTGTGTCCATCCTCGCACGCGACCGCAACAATTTGACAAAAATTCGAAAACCGGAAATGCCACTTTACTCTTGTCATTTTTTGGATTTTCGCGATTTTCTCGAAATCGTTTGTAACGATTTTTTTAAAATACCTCGTATTTCTTGAACTTTTAATGCCTTTTCACATAATTAAGACGGTTTCTCATAAAAATTTCCGTTAAATGAGTAGCGGGATGTACTCTTACAATTAACTATGAATAAAATAACTGAAATCCTAGATAAATGAAATTTATATTTGAGGTTCTAACTACCTTTGCATGCAAAATTAAGAATTTGGTTAAAATCGAATAACCTGTGGTACAACCTTATTTCTGTTAATTTTAGATATTTTCGGAATTTCGCGATTTTTTCGAAATCGGTTATAACAATTTGTTTAAAACTTATTGCATTTCTTAGCAATTTAATGACCTTTCATATAATTTAGCCTCAGAAACGTATTCGTAAATCGAGTACCCGGTAGTACCTTCACCGTTAACTCTAAATAAAATAACTGTGGAACTAAAAGCTCTAGCTTGATAAAAATTTATATTTATATTCCAAATCAAGAATTTGGTTAAAATCGAATAACCGGAAGTTCCACTTTATTTCTATAATTTTAAATATTTTCCGAATTTTCGTTTTTCGTGATTTTCTTGAAATAGGCTGTAACGATTTTTTTAAAACTTTGTATATTTCTTAGCTACTTAATACCGTTGTATATGAATTTAGCAGTTTCTCTAATAAATTTTCGAAAATCGAGTAATCGGAAGTACTTACAGTATTAATTGTGAACGACATATTTTAAAAACTAAACATAATATAAAAATGAAATTTTATATTTAAGTTTTTTATCTTCCACACATGAAACGTGAAGAATTTAGTTAAAATAAAATGACCGGAAGTGCCACTTTATTCTTGCGATTTTTAAGTTTTATGCCCGATTTTTCGAAGACGGCTATAACATTTTTTTAAAACTTGCTATTATGTCTTTAATGCCCTTTTACGTGTACTTTACGGTTTTTCTGAAAAAATGTGTTTAAGCAAGTTATAGAAAATCGCCGGAGTTAAGCAGCCTTTCGCGTGTCCAGTAACTTGAATTGGTAACCGTCACAATTATCGTTTCAAAATAAACGCAAATAATAATTTCATTATTTGTGGACACAATTTGCATATCTATGTGCGTAAGATAAAGTCGTGTTGTCTCACACTAGAATTTTTATTTTATCATTGTCCAAAAGTTTCGACGCGGTTATTTATTGCATTGTGTTTGGAATTGCTTTTAATGTCTGATAAATAATTCAGTTATGTTAATCATAAAGAATTAATAATACATGGTACGGTTAATAATTTGAAAACTAAATATTTATTTTCTTATTAACAAATGATATAAATTTCAAATTTTATATTAGTTTGTCAGATTCTTTAAATCAATCAATTAATATGCTTTTTTAATCCAACAAATTACAAAATTGCCCCTTCTAATTAAAAACATACAAAGCAATTAAATATTTTCAAGGTTTCATTGTTTTTTTGTCGGCAATGAGAAACAAATACCTTATTGTGCTGTGACCTATTTGATATAATTATTAATGAATAATTTTATTTTGTTTTATCTTATTTATACAGATATTTTAGAATATACGCAGCAATTTATATGTATATTTTTTCATTTACAGTTAAAATGTGCTCCATTAAAAATGAATTTTAATAACCAACAAAGATTTAGGCCAGAAATTAAATTTACACTTTTCGCATTTTAATAATTCAGTCCAATTAGAGAAAATGAGCGTTTTTCACAAATTTGAGGAAGTTTGTGTTTTTTCCAGCGTTAATTTCATTTAATGGTTTATTGAATTAATTTTCAAGTACCGGTTAGTCATTTGTCCCTTTTTTTTTGAGAATTTGTTAAATTTTTAAATTAATTTAAATATTCAAATGGTATAAAAAATTCAATTTCTCGTTAATTTAGAACTAGTCTACAATTATTTGAAAACTGTTTGGTAAAGTAATTAAAATGTACGAAATAAATAAATTCTGAATAGCACTATCGATTGGTGGGAATTGAAAAAAGTACTGGGACAGGTTTCCAAATAAATGGAAGAACGTTTAATGGAATGGTCAAACAATTTATTAACGAATTTGATGGTAAAAGGAAGCCGATCAACCACTGACATGGCAACAGCTATCATTGAAGAAAATATTTGATTTTGATCTATCGCTAGAACACCTGACAGGTGTTCACATTCGTGAATGATGTTGAGGATGAACAACGAAAAACTTAATCGTGGGAAAAATTTTGTCAGTGTTTTCCCCACTACACTACTGAAGGTAAAAATAGTTGTGTATAAAAAGATAATATGAAGATATATACAAATCAAGATTAATAAGTTACAATAACAACATAGCTAGTGGCGGCTATACCTAAGTTGCATGACTGTCACTAACTTTTCTGATATAAGATCAATATTCTTTCAACATAGTTATAGCAAACTGTTGATTAGTAAAAATTTGCTTCACTTAACTAGCTGTAGCAGATTGCAAAAAAGTTTTAATTTGTTCTGATTTAGAATTAAAATTTTGATTTACGGAAGAATAATCGTACACAAAGAAGAAAGTTATAGAGTAATGCAACCAAAATTTATGTAATTAACAAAACAATCATTCTCATGGATTTTTGACACATTTCTCAGTAATCTGGCAAAAATGTCCATTGGCTCAAAAAATGTTTCCACTATTATTTTTTCTCTCAGTATTTTAAATGTTGTACCTATTTGAAGAGAAAACATCTGATTTCTAGTAAAAAAAATACGATAAAAATTATTATGAAGTTCGGTTGTACTGTTCGAATGGTATGGCTAACTCAATGTCAGTTTATCAAATGTTACGTTTAAACAGAGTTAGCCTTATTTTAAGTATATTCTTATAAGCAGTATTCAATAATCAGTAAAATCATTGTTGGGTTATTCTACGCTAGAGCTAGTACAAAAGTTTTAGGTGATTGAACAAGGAATGAGTTCTACTATTATATCTGAAATATTGAAATGCACTACAAAATATGAAGAAACGTTGGGTCCATTTCACGTAAGAGGTTGAAAAGGCCTTACATTCAGTACATATGGCACATATATTTAGCATACAAGTTAGTTGTACTAAATGCGGAGCCTTGGCAATTTCTTAAGTGAAGCAGATTCTCCAATTGTATATGAAAGGAAATTTCACCTTAAAAATAATAATAAACAATATTCTTTAGAATTAATGTAACATAATAATAAGTATGCAGTTGTATACACTTTTTAACTGTAATTGTTTAAAATAGATCGCGAATGTGACTTCATCTTTCATCAGTTCTCGTACGGCTTCGTATGTGTTCGTTTGTCACCATCAGTGAATTGTGCTGTACGCGTTTTCATTGAAGACGAGTGTATCTGGATAAATATCGGTTTGCTGAAATAATAATGATTAAGTTAAGATTAAATTCATTTATTTGGATTTATTGGAATTTATTATTTTCTAGTCAACTTTATCTTATCTTATTATTCATTTATTGACTGTTATTGAATTGTTTGACATTGACAACGTAGTGCAGGTTTAAATTAGTATTATACGCAAATAATTTAAAAATGGCACATTTAAATGAAACACCGCTTTACAATTCTTATAATGATTGGATATGATGACAGACGACGAACTTATGCTCAGGTAAAAAATTTATTTAATGAAACTCATTCTGATAGCATATCCATTACCAAATCAACCGTTACGAAAACTTTGCAAAGATTTTAAGAAACTGGCACTGTTAAAGGTCGTGCAAAAGTAGGGCGATCAAGTACTCTTACAAACGTAGACAATTCTCTTAATTCTATGTTAAATGTGAAGGAAACTCCAACAATTCCAATACGATAGTTGGCCTTGAATCATAGCATGAGTAGGGAATTAATTACAAAAATTATAAAACGCCAAAACTATTGTCAATTTAAAATTCATTTGCTGCAAGAATTAAGTGAAGATGACTTTGATGGAACAATTGATTTTTGCGAGACAATGATGACAAGACAGATGTATTGTTTTAAGATGAATCTACTTTTTGTTTGAGCGGAGAGGTTAGTCGTCAACTGTAGATATTGGTTAGATACAAATTCATATTGGATGGAACAAATTCATACGTAATATCCAAAAAAATTAATGTTTGGTGAGGTATTATTGGTTGCCATGTCGTAGGTCCGTTCTTTATTAATGGAGATTTAACATCTGCAAGATATTTAGAACTATTACAAGAGCGTGTCATTCCTCGACTAAGACCAATATTCTCAAATTATATGTAAATCTAAATCTAGTAGCAGAAATCATTTGACATATTTTTGACAATATTTAAATAGAGTGGTTTCATAGATCATCTGAGTTGTCCTCTCTAGACTTTTTCTTGTGGGGTCACATAAAGAATCACATTTACGTTAATCGATCAACAACTATTGAAGAATTACAAGAATGAATTATCAATGCAGCTTCTGATGTTTCTCCAGATATTTTGAAGAATTCATTAAACAGATTTATTCAACGTATTCATTATTGTCAAGAAGTAAACGGAGGGCATCTTAAAAATCGCTTGTAAAAAATTAATATTATTTTCTTATGTTGCAATGTTAATTTCCTTTTTATTTGTTTTATTTTATTGGTTATTAGTGATTAAATAGAATAGTTATGCCTATTCAAATTTATTTTATTTGTATCGAATTTGAAGATTCGCTTTAATACTAAGTAAACAAATTCATAGATACTGAAAAGCGTAGAAACCGTGCTTTCCAAAAATATAAGTTTTATATTATAGTGCCATTAAAAAAAATTCAAGATAGCGACCATGCTCTTACAAGTTCCATTTTTTTTAATGAAATGCGGATATTAATCAGTTACATAATTCTCCTAAAAAAGAATCTTTTCTCTTCAGCCGTTTTGGAAATATTTAACCGTTTCCATACATATTTGCGACGCGCGCGCGCGTGAGTGCGCGCGTGTGTGTTCGCGCGCGCGTGTGCGTGCGTGAGTGCGTGTACGTTTGCGTGAGTGCGTGCGTGCGTGTGTGTGTATGTGTATATGTGTATATGTGTATATGTGTTTTTTTAATACTTTTATTTTTCGTGTCCCATTACATTGCTAACATTATTTTTATGCCTATTAACTAATTCTATTATTTGCATAATCATTCAACTTTATATTCAAAATCAATGGCTTTTACAAATTCTATGAAAAACTGCAAATGTTTATTCATTAAATTATTTTGATCAACTGGCCACTGTTGTCCGTTTAATATCTCACCTTCTCTTGCAAAATGTCTCTTTGAGTTTTATATAGAGCACCGTTATATATAATGTGTTCTATGGTTTTATCTTCTACTTCACACTTACATTTAGCATCACTAGTTATTTTAAATTTATAGAAATACGTTTTTATACGACCATGACGTGTCACTATAGTTGTTAGCTTGGGAAATATATGTACCTTGGTTTTTAATCTATTTGTCACTGAAGGGAAGAATATTTTCGTTATTGCACTATTCGTTGTTTCATTCCACTCGTTTTGCCATAATTCTAAACTTTCATTCTAAATGTTGTTTAACCGTAATTGCACTTCGGTTTTGTCTTTAATTCCACGTTTCAATTTATAAGACTTAGCAATTTCTCTTATTTTAATAATTATTAGTATTAATCCTGCTACCATTCACCAAGACTTATATGAAAGTGTTCTAAACGCGCTTTGCATATCTTTATGTTGATAATTCTTTTTAATCTTCTGAGATACTTTTGATTATATTTGCGTTCTAATGCTTCTTCCCAAACCAGTGATCCATATGAACTTAATGGAATTATCGCTCCTTTGTAAATTGTTTTGAGGGCTTCATGTCCCAGACCCCATGTGATTTTTGCCGACTTTGATAAGTTATAAATTATTTTTAAACATTTTTCGGTAATGTGTTGTATATCTCTGTTAAAATTAAATTTACTATTTAATATTTATTCCCAGATATTTAATTTCTTGCATTTGTTCTAGTTTTTTATAGTTTGAATAAATATCTATAGATTTCGTTTTTGATGATTTCTTCCGCGATAGCAACATCATTTTAGATTTTTGTTCATTGAACATCATTTTATTATTAATTGCCCAGGTCGCTATTTTTCGCAAGTTTATATTTGTGTAGATTGCTGTTTCCGTAGTACATTTACCTTTGCAGAGAAATAAAAGATTATCCGCGAAGGCGATTACTTTGGTATTGTTAGTGAATTCTATATTTAATAATGAATTATATAATATATTCCAAAAACCTTGTCCACTGCAGTATCCTTGAGGGCATCCTTTAGTAACACTCTTTTCCATACAGAAATTATTAGTTTTTATTAATCATTTTCTATTCTTAAAATAATCTTTTACAAGAAAGTACAAGTTTTTGGGGCACTTTAGTTCTTTTAGTTCCTTAAGATACTCGACCACCATGCCACATTGAATGCTCCTTTTACACCTAGGCTTCTGATTATCATTTCCCGTTTTTTATTAATACCGTGTTCCACAAATTCCTTAACTGCCATTATTGCATCTGTTGTGTTTCTGTTAGGTATAAATCAATATTCATTTTTATTTAATAATTCTTTTAAGAACATATAACTCATAATGCGATTAATAAGTAGTTTCTCTAAAACCTTTCCCGCAACATTAACAAACTGATAGGGCGATAATCGGATCCTTCTGTTATATTTTCTTTTTCCGTTTTTATTATTGGTATTATAACCGTACTTTTCCAGTGTTTTGGGAAATAACCCCTCTTCAAGCACTCGTTATACATTGCTGTAAGAAACAGCGGTAATCTTGTATAAGTCCGAAGTAGTATGTCACTTGTCACCGTCTTCCCCGGGCGTCTTTTTTCGGTTAATTTTTTGAATTGTTCGGTATACTTCTTCTTGCTTAAATAGTTTATCGTCTTCTGTAATTATTTCCCCTTTGAGTGCTTCCCTAATCTGGAACTGCCGATCATTGTCACTATTATTACCGTTTGCCTTGTGGTGCAAAATTCTCTAACATACTTTCAATTGTACTTTTTATATTATCAGTGGTATTCCCATCCGAATTATTTAATGTGACTAATCCAGTATTGGTTTTTACTTTATTAGCCGCTATTTTATGTATACAGTTCCACGGATTTGATCCATTTATTTGACTACAATATTCTTTCCATGAATTCATTTTCGCCTTATTTATTTCAGATTGATATTAGCTTTTTTCTTCCATGTATATTTTTCGTCTGTGCTCCCTTAGAATACTGTTATTAATCGTTCCTTGATACTTCCTCCTTAAGCAGTTTACTAGTTTCCTTGTATAAGATAGTTGTGGAGTCCACCATGGTACTGTTCTTCCTTTAACAACTTTTTCTCGCATCTTAGATTTTTTAAAGGACTCTCTACAAGATAATATTAAGGCTTCTTCGAAACTTTCTATTGATTTTGGTAAATCACTTGATAATTTAATGTACTTACATAATTCTACGTCTATTTGCTCTTTCGAAGTATTAATATTTTTAAAATTAAATACTTTAGATAAATTATTTATCATGTTATTTTCAAATGTTTCGGTTGTATTATTTATGATGAACCTCAAGGTATGGTGAGTAATGTTACTATTTATGTCATTCCTTCCTAAATTGAACATGATAGTTTGATGGTCTGAACAGCTTTCTTCCGTACCGCAGTTCCAATTAGTCTGTTAGATGTTATATATTCCTCTAATGTTCTACCTCTTGAATTTGTTTTTATGTCATACCATATCTTAGGTCTGACATTTACATCCATCGATATAATTAGTCCCCTTTTATTTACAAATTGAATTATGCGGTCCAACTTTTTTATGCTTTCTACTATTTCTATTTTAATGTCAAGGTACATACTTACAATATAAAAAGTTTCTTATTTATAATTTGCTTCCAGTAAAAGGCAATCTTCACAAGAAAATTGCCTTATTAGTACGACGTCAATAAATTTATTAAATAATATTATAGCTGATCTTTTTTTATTGTTTCCTGTTGTATATATCTTGCATTTACCGAAATTTCCAGAAATTTTGTTATT